>LBFM01007280.1:0-142787 GCA_000988765.1 Achipteria coleoptrata | reverse complement strand
CGTTTTAGCTCTGTGGGAGTAAGGGTATCGCTTTTTCTCTCTTTTGCTTTTCTATCAATTATCTCCTGTTGGGGAATCTTGTTGTTCCCGTTTCTTTCTTCTTGGGCTAGAGTTTCTGGATTTAGGGTGGCTTGGGCTAGGGTGTCAAGCAGCTTCCATTTTGTGGCTTCTTCGATCCTGGCTTGAAGCAGAACCTTGGCGTTGTTGAGTTGCTGTAGTAGGACAGCCTCGCGCAGGAGTTGTTGGTTATCGTGGTCAGCATGGAGTTGATTAAAGCTGTCTTCGGCTTCGAGTAGCATGTTGTTTTGTAATTGGATTTTGGTTATGACCTCGTTTTGGATTCTGTGGACAGACTCTACGTCTTGGACGTTTTTGGCTAGGTCCTTGATCGCGACTGAGGCTTGGACTATTTTGGCTTGGTTTTTGGCGTCGCTGTCGCAGGCCTTTAGGAGGTTATCGGCTTTTTCGGCTAGTTTTTCGGCGTGGGCTTTGAGTTGGTTGCATTGATCTTGGGTTAGCGGCCCCTCTAAAATTAGGCCTTGTTGTTTGAGTTTCTGCCGTTGGTCTTTGGTTAGCTCGTCGCCTGGCGTGCGGGTTAGGGTTAGCAGTAGGACCGTTAGGGCCTCGTCGTTCGCCATTAGGAAATAGAAGTAGGCTTCGGCGGCTAAAACTCTGTCGTGGAGGTGCTTTATGGCTTGAGTGTTGAATTCATAGGCGCTCTTTAGGTCTTGGAGTTCGAGCTGGGCTTGCAGAACTAGGAGATCTGCGGCTAGTGCGTTGGCTTCAGCTCGGGCCTGTATGGCTTGGGTTACGATCGCCTGGAATCGGATTTTACGTTCATCTTGAGTCAATGTTAAGGGGGCCAAAAGTAGGTCATTAGCTTGCTTGCGTCGAGCGTGAATTTGAGCTTGGAAGCGATCTTGGCGTTCTGGACGTTCTAGTCTCTCCCATTCGGCTAGGGCTTCTTGGAGGTCTTTGAATTGAACGTAGGCGCCGACTAGTATCCGTCTTTTCCCTTCTAGGTCTTGGGAAGGTTCTGGGGCTAGCGGGGTCAGGGCTTGGGTTAGACTATCTATGGCGAGGATTTCCTGCTCGTAGAAGTTGATTCGGGCTTGGGCTATGAGTCGCGCCCGGGCTCGGGGATCGCGTTGCTGGCGTTGGGCCTGGATCAGGGCTTTTTTGGCCTCTTCGGCTTGATGTTTGAGTTGCTGTCTGGCGGCTTGAACTTGGGCTGCTTGGGTTACTTGGCCCTGATGGGCTAAGCTGCTGAGTTGCTTCCATCTGGTTTGAGCTTGGACTAGGTCTTGAGAGATGACTTCTGGTAGGGCTTCTGGGCGTTCTTGGGCTTGAATTTGGGCTTCGAGTCCCGCCCATCGGTCTAAGGCGCTATCGGCTTTTCCGTTTAGGGTGAGTATGGATGCGGTTAGCCGCCATCGGTCTTGTTCGGATTGGCCTGGTTTTAGGAACTGGGCTAGGGTATTTAGGGCGCTAACTTCCGCATTGTGGAATTCAACTCGGGCTAGAGCAGCTTGAACTTGGATAGGGAATAGTCTGGCGATACGGAGTAGGTTGGCTTGGTCGGCTTCTTGCTCGAGGGGCCTGGCTGAGGTTGGGGCTAGGGATTGACCATCTTGTTGGGTCTGCTCCTGTCCTTGAATTTGGAGCAGAGACCTTTGGGCTTGGCCATCTTGTTGGGTCTGCTCCTGTCCTTGAGTTTGGAGCAGCGGCCTTTGGGATTGACCATCTTGTTGGGTCTGCTCCTGTCCTTGGAATGTGGAGGAATAGGTATGATCACGAAGCATCATTAGGCTCTCTTGTATATGTAAAGATCATTGATTAAGCGAATGAGAAAGTAAACATCGATAGTATATTCTGTCTTGTGCAACGATGTTGATTTCCAACTTTTTACGTCATGTTAGATCATGAGGATATATATCGAACCAATAAATAGCTCTTATGTAATCTATTGTTTCTATCAATGATTACTGTCTCAGAAAAACAGCCATTTTTATTATCTTTTTATTGCGTAGTCCGTTATTGCACAGATTTATTGCACAGATGAAGTCTATCTATAATTGTTATATAAAAACAAGAGCAAAGAATACCTGACAATAAATAAATAATAGGCTACTCTTTCCCTATTCCACTGAGAAAGTCATTGATATGACAGCTAATAAGATTAAAGAGAGAAAATAAATTTAGTATTGACCTGTCAACTGTTTTTTATATTGACTCTCATGCCACTGACTTTTTTTGACAAGCAACGCACAGACCTGCCTAAAAGGCAATCTTATTGACTGATCTTAGAAAAGATACTGATCTTAGGAAAGAAGTCTAGTTATTGGCGAGCAAGAAAATCTCCATACCCTACCCATTTGTAGGTAGTTAACGCTTCCAATCCCATAGGGCCCCGAGCATGTAATTTCTGCGTGCTGATGGCCACCTCAGCCCCCAAGCCAAACTGGCTTCCATCGGTAAAACGGGTACTGGCATTAACATAAACGGCAGCAGAGTCAACGGCGCGCACAAAGTATTCTGCATGCTTGAGTGATTGGGTGAGTATCCCGTCAGAATGGCCGGTTCCATGTGCCCTAATGTGATCGATTGCCATATCAATGCTGGTCACCAGGTGAACAGTCAACTGTAAAGATAACCATTCTTTGTCATCATCACCGGCTGCTAGCAAAGTAGCCTTTGCAGGCCCCGCCGCCAAATAAGTCATCGCCTGGCTGCTAGCATGTAAGCTGACCCCTACAGCGTGCATACTGGTGCTTAACAAAGGCAGAAAACGAGCAGCAATCCCCTCATGTACCAGCAGAGTTTCTAAAGCATTACAGGCAGCAGGGCGTTGCACTTTAGCGTTTTCAATAACTTTTAGCGCCTCATCAGTATCAATATGCTCATCAACAAAAAGATGACAGATACCCATGCCACCGCTAATCAATGGAATACGGGCATGTTCGCGGCATAATTTATGTAATCCACTCCCCCCACGTAAGATTAACATGTCTATGTAACGATCCATACGTAACAACTCATACACCCAGGCACGATCTTGGTGTTCAATAGCTTGTACCGCCGCCATCGGTAATTGGCAATCAGCTAATGCCTGTTGGATGATCATGACAGTTGCTCGATTAGTATGATAGGTTTCTTTGCCGCCACGCAAAATAGCAGCATTACCGGTTTTTAAACATAGCCCGGCAACATCAAGGGTCACGTTGGGACGGGCTTCATAAATCACCGCGATAACGCCCAAAGGAACACGGCGGCGTTCTAACTTTAACCCGCTATCAAGGAGCCGACCATCAATCACTTTTCCGATTGGATCGCTTAGAGCAGCAAGCTGGCGTATATCCTGGGCCATGCTCGCTAAGCGCGATGCGGTTAACAACAACCGATCAAGCAGCGCTTCCCCTAAACCATGATGACGGGCTTGGCGCATATCCAGTTCATTAGCCTGTAAAATAGCATTGCTCTCTTTTTCCAATAGATCTGCCATTACCAATAAAACCTGCCTTTTAGCCGCACTGGTTAATATTGCCAGTTGTCGTGAAGCCTGTTTTGCGGCCTTGCCGATATCTTGTAGCATATGATTCCTTTAACCTACTTTTAAACCCACTACCCACTATCCTCTCATGAGGATAAACGGCAACTGGGTGTGTTCATAGCGATCAACCCTCACTTCCCCGGCAGGAGGAGCACCAAAACTCCAAGGCTTGTAAACTAGTTAATGGCGTTTTCTGGGGAGGAAATTTTGTTCCTACCGCTCTGCCATCGATTATTGCCTCGATGACGTCTGGGTAACGACCGGAGGCTATAGTTACCTCAATGCCTGCACGGCAAGCAACCTCAGCCGCTTGCAATTTCGTCGCCATGCCTCCAGTGCCTAAACCAGACACGGTCCCTCCAGCTATCGCGCGTAGGGCATCATCAATCACCTTCACTTCGCGGATAAGCTCAGCATCTGAAACATGTTGCGGATTAGCGGTATATAATCCGGCCTGATCTGTTAGCAGCAACAATTTATCAGCGCAGGCCAGAATGGCTGTCAATGCCGAAAGATTATCGTTATCACCGACCTTGATTTCTGCCGTAGCGACTGCATCATTTTCATTGATAACGGGAACGATGCGGTTATCTAACAACGCGTTTAAGGTATTGCGTGCATTGAGAAAACGCGACTTATCTTCCAGATCAGCTCGTGTTAACAGCATTTGTCCTATATGGATATCATAGAGGCCAAACAGTTGTTGCCACAGCCGAATTAAACAGACCTGCCCCACCGCTGCCAGCAATTGTTTGGCAACAATCGTGCCAGGCAAGTCTGGATACTGGCCTAGGTGCTCATGTCCAGCGGCAATGGCGCCGGAGCTGACGATGATAATACGGTGCCCGTTTTCATGTTGTCTGGCACATTGTCTGACCAATTCAACAATGTGAGCCCGGTTAAGATGCCGTCCTCCTCCTGTCAGAACAGTGCTACCTAATTTCACTACCAAGGTTTGATGGCGAGGCGTATGTCCCATTACAAATTTATCAATGATTGATTAAAATTTTTTGCCGGCTTTAAGCCTGATTCCAGGGTATGCAACAATTCATGCAACCTTTTATAAAATTGACGTAGCGTGGTTTCCAATTTTTCTTGCACTTGTGGTTGATCGATGTTTCCTGTTTTCCAACAGCCTTCATGATTGAATAACCCTAATTGATAAACATAATAAAATAAATTTTTATCCAACGTAAGCTCCATCCACCAACCCCAGAATTCACGTTTTTCCGGGGGGAAATTGACATTGACGCACACGACTAAACAGTCAAAGAAAAAACGGTTATGTTGACTTTGTTCTTCTCGCAAATATGGTCCTAATTTATTGAAACATCTTATTAATTTACCATTAGGGTAAGCATGGGATAACGCCATAACTAGAATCTCCTGTGAGGTTGCTTATTGTTTTTAACAAATTATTAAAAAATTAACAATTAGTTAACTATATATTCCTCAGTTGAATAGCCTTTGTTCTCAGATGAATCAATGAGGATGGCTTGTTCCCCACACAACAAAAAAAGCACAGGCAGGTAGTTGGGAAAGAGAGACCTATTGATATTTTTCCAGCACCCGTTTGACCGGCGCGAAGCTTTTTCGGTGGTGCTCTGTTGCCCCTAGCGTCGTTAATTTTTTCAAATGATATGGAGTGGGATACCCTTTATGTTGCGCAAACCCATAATCAGGAAATTGTAAATGCAATTGCCACATTTCTTGATCGCGTGTGACTTTAGCTAGAATTGAAGCAGCGCTAATTTCGGCCACTCGCCTATCTCCCTGTATTACTGCTATAGCCGGCATAGGTAAGGCGGGGCACCTGTTGCCATCTATTAATACATAGTCAGGACGGATGGATAAGCCGTTAACGGCACGCTGCATCGCCAGCATGGTGGCATATAAGATATTAAGCTGGTCTATTTCTTGTGGCTCTGCTCGTCCAAGACTCCAAGCGAGCGCTTCTCGAGTGATCGTATCAAATAGCACCTGGCGGCGTTTTTCACTGAGCTTTTTAGAATCAGCAAGTCCGGTAATGGGTTTTTCCGGGTTTAAAATAACCGCGGCGGTCACAACGGCACCGACTAGTGGGCCACGCCCTACTTCGTCAACTCCCGCTATTAATTTGGCTTGGGGATAAACAAACGGCGCTGTTATTGACATGCCAATTCCAATACCGCTTGAGCGGCTAGCTTGTCAGCATTACAACGAATGCTTTGATGTAACCTAAGAAATTTTTCTTGTAATATTTTATTGTTTTCGCTATTTCCCGTCAGTAATGCTAGTAGGGCCTGAGCTAGTATTTGCGGTTGGCAATCATCCTGTAAAAATTCTGAAACTAATTTTTCACCCGCTAGTAGATTTGGCAAAGAAACATAAGGGCTGTTGACCAGTTTCTTCGCTAACCAAAAAGTTAAGGGTGCCAGGCGATAACAGACCACCATCGGGCATTTAGCCAGCATACATTCTAACGTTGCTGTTCCAGAGGCCAGCAAGGTAGCATCACTAGCGGTCATCACATCAGAGGCACGCCTATCTATTAAACGAACGGGTAGGTTGGGGGCTATGAGGGCTTTGACTTGTTCAAATTGTGATCGCCGCTGTTCATTTATCAAAGGGACCAATACTTCAAGTCCTGGTAATTGTTGAGTTAATAAAAGGGCCGTTCTTAAGAAATCAGCACTCAGCATCTTGAGTTCTGAATGACGACTGCCTGGTAGTAATGCAAGACAAAGTGAGCTTGCTGGAATACCTAATGATAATCTCATCGCCTGTTTGTTTGGGATAAGGGGCATGGTGTCCGCCAGGCTGTGGCCAACAAAACGGCAAGGAACATGAAAGCGATCGCAAAACTTTTTTTCAAAAGGAAGTAACGTTAACAGCATATCCGTCGCTTTGGCGATCTTTAAGACGCGCTGTTGTCGCCAAGCCCAGACAGAAGGACAGACATAGTGAACCGTATGAATTCCCCGTTTCTTTAAATATTTTTCAAGGGGAAGATTAAAATCTGGCGCATCGATACCAACAAAAACATCCGGTAGTAATGCCGTAAACTTGTCCATCAACGCTTGGCGGATTGTTAATATGCGTGGTAAATACCTCAGTATTTCCAGTATTCCCATCACTGCCAGTTCTTCCATGTCATACCAAGCTTGGCAACCTTGCGCTCGCATTAAGGGACCTGCAATACCAACAAAACGCACATGATTCCGTTGTGCTCTAATAGCACAAATTAACTTAGCCCCTAAGGTGTCACCAGAAGGTTCTCCGACAACGATGCCGATGATGAGCGGGCTGTTGTTTTTCATTATACCTCTTTTGAAAGAATGGATTTTTATGTGTTTCAGGGTCTTGAAAATAGCAGCATATTGATTGAGGCACGAGTTTCACACCGAGCTAACCGGGGGCGGCCAATGATCTAATAAACTTTTCCAAACCGTTGCGAGTGGGGAGAAGTCAAGGCGTCCTGGCTGCCGCAACCTTCGTTTCCATAGAAGTAGATGAGGATTGCTTGTCCCCGCGCAACACAGCGTTCTCACCACGCAGTAGGTTTGGAAAGAAGTCTACTTCAACATATCGACAGGGTGGTCTTATAAACGTAGGTTTTATCATTGGTGCTGACAGTTTGACCAGTTTTATTGCGCGTTGTATCGGAAGAGTAATCTCAATCAGTAGATTTGTAGGGGGTGATTATCTAAACTCGAGCCATTTCCCGTTGTCAATGTGACGAAAGGCAATTGAAAAATAACAAACATCGAGCTCACCTGACATCCGGATCCTGCCGGTTTTTCCAGGCCTCTCATAGTAGAGGATCCGTCCTGACAGCTTCAAGGCAGCAGGGGATGACGTTAATCGAGTTACTGATAGTCATCTCGTTATTGGGGATATTGGCGACGGCGAGTGCTCGTGGCATATATCAGTATCAACAAGGCGTTAAGCTTGAAAGTACCGCTCAACAATTGTTGAATTTTTTAACACAGCTACAAACTGAAGCAAATTGGCATAATCGTAAAGTATCATTGTGGGCTAAGCGATATACCAGTTGGTGTATCGGTCATGGAAAGCTTGTCGCTACGTGCAAGCCTGAACCCAACAAGATATTCACTCCAGTATATCCGGATATTCTGCTATCTGATTTTAACGATATTATATTTTATGGGTTACGTAATACCGCTACGCCAGGGCACATAACACTGGCTAATTCAGTAGGGAAAATTCGGATCGTATTATCTGCTAATGGAAGACTCAGATTATGTAGTGAGCATCAACAAATGATGAGTGTTTCAGCATGCTAGTAGCAAAAGAAGCAGGATTGGTATTGTGTATAACCTCTCCTTCTTTAATACCAACAGTATGTCGAGTGGACGCCTTTGCGGCAAGGAGAGAAGCCCTTGATCCTAGATGGACTACCGGATGAGGGCGAGAGCGTGCCGTCAACACAGCTGGAATTTGAAAGGCGCCGGGCATAAAAAGCCATGGAGTAGTAAATGGCATCAGCATACTAAGCAAGGCGGGGTTAGCCTGCCAGAAATGCTACTGGCCTTAAGTTACGCTAGTCTTATCATCCTGAGTACAGCTCAGGTTTATCCGCTATTACGCAGACAAATCATCACATTGAATCAACTGTACCGCTTAGAACAAGTGATGAGACAAGTTCTATTTGGTATAGAAAAAGATTTACGCCGCTCAGGGTTTTGTAATGGTATCTGCCCAGGGAAAGCCGTAATGATTGGTAATAAACAGGGTGAGCCCAATCATTCTTGTGTCATTGTTGCTTATGATGTTAATCGAAATGGTAAATGGGAAGGCCCAGATCACCCTAAATCCGATTATTTTGGTTATCGATTGCGTCAAGGAACGCTAGAAACATTACGGGGTGTCAGTGACTGCCAAAGAGGTGGTTGGAGGAAATTAGTTGATCCAAAAGAAATTTCAATAACGCATTTCTCTATCACGCAGCAACTTGGCGTTGATAACAAACATCTATTTCGATTACAACTAACGGGGAATTGGGCAAAATATCCTGAAACAAAGCGCAAAATCCATTCCGTTTTTACTACATATAATGATATCCGATAAATATAACCAAAATGATTGTAGAATAGACTTCTCCCCGCTCGCTACGGTTTGGAAAGAGGTCTATTGAACAAAAAATGTATGACATCCCCATCCTCAACAGTATAGTCCCTGCCCTCTGAACGCATTTTTCCTGCCTCTTTTGCCCCTTGCTCGCCCTGATAGGTGATAAAATCGGCAAAGGAGATCGTTTGCGCACGAATAAAACCCGTCTCAAAATCAGTATGAATTTTACCCGCCGCCTGAGGGGCTTTGGTTCCTACCGGGATAGTCCATGCACGTACTTCTTTTACTCCGGCGGTAAAATAAGTTTGTAAATTTAGCAAATGATAACCAGCACGAATCAGGCGGTTTAACCCGATCTCTTTGATGCCAAAAGGCGCCATCAACTCAGTACGACTTGCTTCATCTAATTCGCTAATCTCTGCTTCCATCGCCGCACAAACAGTAACGACCTCACAGCCTGTTGTAGCAGCGATAGTGTTTACCTGATCTAGATAAGAGTTATTGATCAAACCCTCTTCATTAACATTGGCGATATATAAGGTCGGTTTTAATGTAAGAAAACCTAAATGAGCAATCATGGCGCGTTCTTGCTGTGTTAATGGCAATACACGTAACATTTGTGCATTTTTTAAATGGGATAGAGATTTTTCCAGTACCAACAACTGCATTTTGGCCTCTTTATCGCCAGTCTTATTTTTTTTATGTGTGCGCAAGATGGCGCGCTCACAGGTGTCGAGATCCGATAGCGCCAATTCAGTATTCACCGTATCAATATCATTGGCAGGATCGATGACGCCAGCAACATGAACGATATTGTCATTGGCAAAACAGCGCACAACATGAGCCACTGCATCAGTTTCAGCAATATGGGTTAGAAACTTGTTCCCCAAGCCTTCTCCCTGGGATGCCCCCTTCACTAAGCCGGCAATATCAACAAATTCCATACTGGTTGGCAAGATGCGTTTCGGTTTAACGATGGCGGCTAATTGCTCAAGGCGGGAATCTGGTACCGGCACAGTGCCCTTATTAGGTTCAATGGTACAAAAGGGAAAATTAGCAGCAGCAACATTTGCTTTTGCCAGCGCGTTAAACAAAGTGGACTTGCCCACATTAGGTAGCCCTATGACGGCGCATTTAAATCCCATAACATTACCTCGGTAGGTATAAACAGCGCCCATGATGTACCCTAGACTAGGGCGATGTCATTAACAGTAAGCAGATCTTTAGTACGACGCTCCGTATATAAAGCAGCATCAGGATTGTAGATATAAGGATAAACGTCTATTTGGCTAAAATTTGCTCCTGTTCCTGCTCCTGCTCCTGCTCCTGCTCCTGAGGGATTAAGGACTCTGTGGCGATGGGGATAGTATTTTTGGGTAGCCCGGCCAACATTAAATAATTATCGGTGACATTTGAAAAGTATCTCTCTTCATTTTTGTAAGAAAATTCGTTGATCAGTGGCAAGTTAAGAGCGGTATAAATTGGTACCCAGCGTTCATCATTCCCCTGTCTATAGCGTACGGCAATTTTGGGATTAAACTGATAGCAGCCTGTCCCCACACGTATAAAAAGCATCCGGTTGTAGGCATAGTTACGTTTAATTTCATTTCGTGCTAGTACGCCAGATAGATATTGACGTTTGTTGCGTTCAGGATAAATGACATTTGCTGGCAAGTGCTGCCAGGCTTGTAGAATAGCTTCCGTATCGAATGCGCAGCGGGCCTTGCGATGCCAATGCGTAAAACGTGATTTAAATAATACCCATAGCGTTTGAAAGATAAGGTATTCGGCATGCCGTCGGTCGATCTTAACCAGTCGTTCGCCAGTATTCACGTCTATATTGGTGGGGGCAAGATGTTCGTAGAGTGCACTTACTGAGCTATGGGCAAATTTCTTGTCGCGGAAAGCTTTATGCAATGCCCAATGCAAGGCATTGTAGCCATAGTGATCAACCGCTTCACGATCTGCGCCGCGTTCAAGCAACGCTTCTATTAGCGGTACGTTGCCGGCACTGGCCGCCGCCATGAGCGGCGTCTGGTTCATCGGCAGACGATGTTCAAGCCCGTATTGCTCGCATTGTCTCAGAATCTCCTTGTGATTTTTAGCATAGTATGGAGCGTAGCATTTTTGATATGATGACGTTTGCTGGTTTGAAAAATTTTTTGCCACCTCAAATTTTGCCACTATAAGCAGCAGATGCGCTAATTGTGGTTCATCAAAATAGGTGGCGTAGTCGTAAAGCTGCTGCTTCATCCTGCTGCCTGGGGCTTGCGTTCGAAAAACTGCGCACAATAGTTCACGAATCTTCGCTTCGTTAAACACAGGCCAAGGTACCGGCGTCTCTCGTAGAATGGTAGCGCGGATACGCTCAGCTTGTTCCTGCTTACCCTGAAGTTCAAGTTTACGTGCTTCTTTTTGCCATTCCTCTCGTGTGGACTGTATTGCGCTCACTTTGACTTGACCGAGGCTAAGATTCAATAGTTCAAACAACGCATGTTCTGTGTCCGATTCTATGATGTAGACGTTTTTAATGGCGCGCGTAAGCGCTACATAGAGGGCATTGACAAAGAATTTATAGATTTCTAACGATTTATCATTTTTGTCTTTTGCACGTCGATAATCAAGTGTTTCCATCAGAAGAGAGGTTTTTGTGACTCCTTCAGTAATTTCTGTAAACTCTGCTCGGTAACCAGAAATAAAACGGTAAAGCACAATATTTTCGTATTCTAATCCTTTTGCGTCACGCACGGAAAACAACAAGGGAGTGGAAAAATGTTTGCGGGCGGCCACCTTGTCTTCGTCACGCATTACCAGCACTGCAAACTGGGTGGATTGGCAGATTTGTTTATCCAGTTCAGCTGTTGCTGCTTCTTTATCCCGCATCAGAACCACTTGCCCTGTTTCACCCCCAACAGATTGAACTAAAAAATTGCTTTCACGATCAATGGATCCGAAACGCCGTTGTTTGATTTTCAGTAACTGATTAGCTACACGTGTCGCTTCCAGCCCATTGCGAAAATTAGCGCAAAGTATGCGCAGCTCCTGCCGATTGGCTAGCGTAGCATCTTTCCAAAACAACTCTTTAACCTGACTCCAGGAGAAAAAATTAGGGTAAACGATTTGGTTGGAATCGCCACAGAGCAAAAAATGAGTCGGCTTTTTTAATGCTTTTAACACTAAGGCCAGTTGCACGTTGGTTAGATCCTGCACTTCGTCAATAACAATAAAATCATAGCAAGGTTCTGTTAGTAATTCTGACCATGCCTGCGAAATAAGGTTGAGATCGTAAAGGTTTTCCTTTTTTAACCAAGCACGATATTTCTCGAATAATTCATACAATTTGTTGCGTTGCTCGCTTGGAAAAATAGATTGACGAACACCGAGCTTGCAATAGTCGTCTAGGGGCAAAATACCACCAACCCCTGCTGTGATGACGCCATGAATTTCTTCAAAGACTTGATGGGCATCGAATGCTTTGAATTGTTGCCGCAAGCGAGTAAACCAGGCGGCAAAATCACGCCAATTGACTTCTCTTCCTTGTGGAACGTGAATTGTTTCGATGAATTCACGGTAGGAGAGAAAAACAGTTTCCTGCTCACTATGCTCAAAACCGAGAGCGTAGTACAGATCGCGCGCATTCTGCGCGAGATAACGCGACTGGGTCACATAAAGTACTTCGCCTTTTGACTGTTTAAGTTTTTCTAGCATCAGCGCTGTCTTACCGCTCCCGGCACTGCCGACAACAATTAACGGTGGTGGCTGACAATAGATAGCATATTGTTTGTCATCAAAAGAGATAGGCTTATCCAAAACATGAATAGCTGTACGTTCAGAATGTAAATAGCGCACAGGTTGTGCCTCGTCGATAGCCTCATGTGCACTGATATCAGGAATTTTGTTCTCATCTATTACCGCGCCGCGTAGAAACCGTGACTTTTCGTACTGGTGATTAACGATAACTTCCAGCATGAGAGCACAAACCTTGTCGTCATGGCGAACCAAGGAAAATAACAATCTGTTGGTATCATCAAGCTTGGCTCGATAGAATTTTCCGTGGCTAAGATTAGCTAATTTTTTCACCTGCGCCGCTCGAAAATCAAGGCGCGAAATGGCATCAATGACTTTTTGATAATTTGCCTTGGCACTAGAAATATCAAGGCCGACGTATTCAAGAATTTTCATATATTTTAGTAGGGTTGAAATCCAGCATGCCATGCGGTACTGATTGCTATCAGTGCACTCCAAAGCAAAGTATGTTGGCGAAGCGATTTTAACAGAAACGATCTATAAGACAACACGTTATACCAGAAGCAGGTCGAATGAAAACCAGGGTGGCGAGCTTGCGGTAGCATAGGCTTTAGGCAAATATCCTGAGGTTTCATATTAGACGGGAACCGCCGCGGCAAGCGCATTCTCACAATATACCGCATTCTCACAATATATAGCTGAACTGCTGTTCGAGGAATCTTAGCATATTACCATAACAGCAAGTTTTGACAAAGAAGCAGTAAGAAGGGTTATTCAATCGCATGACCAAAAAACAGCCTGAAGTCACAGGTGGCGAGGCGTGAATTCCTGAAATGCACATCAGGGTTAGATGTTGATGGGCCAGATCGGGGGCAGGCTGTAACGTCGATGACATCATGACCATTTCCCCCCCCTACCTGGAGCGCGACGATATCATGCAGATGTTGCTACGTCCCATGGCGATCGCAAAGTCAGGCCAATATTAGCGATTCGGTATGGTTGGTTTTTTGGCACAGGATAGATATCCTTGTTGAGGGAGTGGAATCCCATCCAACCAGGCCCGGTTTTTGTACATGACTAATCGGCCTTTGGTGAACCAGTCAATCACCCTGGGATAGATCTTATGCTCCTGTTCTTGAACGCGGCGGGAGAGGGTGATTTCATTATCCTCAGGAAAAATAGGGATGCGAGCTTGTAAAATAATTGGCCCCGCATCCAGTTCCTCGGTAACGAAGTGTACCGAAGTACCATGCGCTTTATCCCCATTTTGTAATGCTCTGCGGTGAGTATGTAAACCAGGATATTTTGGTAGCAATGAGGGATGGATGTTGACTATTCGTCCTGCATATCGTTGAATAAATTCCTTGCTTAAGATACGCATATAGCCGGCTAGTACTAGTAAGTCTGGTTGATAGGGTTCGATGATCCTAGCCAAATCAGCATCAAACGCTATTCTGTCAAGATAATGGCCAGGCTCTAATGAATGAGTTGGAACATGTGCCGCCGTCGCACGATCCAATCCAGAGGCATGGGGATTATCGCTAAATACTGCGCACAGATTGCCAACAACACGTCCCTGCCTTAAAGAATCAATTAATACCTGAAAATTACTGCCATGACCGGAAAGCAGCACTACGATTCTTTTCATTAATCTTTTTGGTAACTATTATGGATTAATTATTACCTGTTGTTCGGCTGCACTAACTGCAGCAATCCTTCCTATCTTCCAGGCTTGTTCACCATAACTGTTAAGCAGATGCAGGGCATTGCCTTCAGATTCGGCGGACAAAATAAGAATCATTCCAACGCCACAATTAAAGGTACGATACATTTCATCATTGCTGACGTTACCGTTGTGTTGTAACCAATGAAATACTGCTGGCCACTGCCAACTGTTAGAATCGATAAGCGCCTGAGTCCCTGTGGGTAATATACGCGGAATATTTTCCCAAAAACCGCCACCGGTCAGATGAATCATACCGCGAATATCCAATTGTTTGGCTAAGTTAAGGATTGAGTTAACGTAAATCTTAGTCGGTTCTAATAAATGATCTATCAATAATTTACCTTCTAGCAGGGTTTGAGCAGGATCGGTGGAACTAAGAGCAAGAATCCTACGCACCAAGGAATAGCCATTAGCATGCAGGCCGCTGGCAGCCAATGCCACTAAAGTATCGCCAGGTTTAATTTTGCTACCATCAATAATGGCGGATTTTTCCACTACACCAACACAAAATCCAGCTAGATCATAATCGTGATTCTCATACATCCCAGGCATTTCTGCAGTTTCCCCGCCCACTAAGGCGCAGCATGCCTGTTGACAACCTGCTGCAATACCGCTTATTACCGTATTTGCCGTATCCACCACCAATTTGCCAGTGGCAAAATAATCCAAGAAAAACAATGGCTCTGCCCCTTGTACGAGAATGTCATTGACGCACATCGCTACCAAATCAATACCAATGGTGTCATGGCGCTGTGAGTCAATGGCTAAACGTAATTTCGTCCCAACACCATCAGTGGCTGAGACCAAAATAGGTTCGAAATATTTTTTCGGTATAGCACACAAGCTGCTAAACCCTCCTAACGTGCTCATCACCTCTGGGCGGTAGGTCTGTTTTACTACATTTTTGATACGATTCACTAACGCTTGACCAGCGTCAATATCAACGCCTGCTGCTTTGTATTTAGAAAATTTATTATTAAAAGAGGTATCGCAATAAATTGTATCGTTCATTAGAAGATCCCCAGGGATAAAGTCGATTAAGCATTTTTTTCAATAGACCTCTCTTTCGAAACCTACTGCGTGGTGAGAATTCTGCGTTGCGCGGGGACAAGCAATCCTCATGTAACGCTGCAATTCGAAATACTGTTGGTAATATCTATCACATCGCTAGCCTTGCCTCATGTTGTCAGAAATTTGTTTTTCATGATGCGAGCTTTGTCTATTTGCCATTGACGATCTTGAATATCTTCGCGTTTGTCATGTTCTTTTTTGCCCTTAGCGACACCAATCTTCACTTTGCACCAAGCATTTTTCCAATACAGCGCTAATACGACTATGGTATAGCTTTTCTGGTTAACTTTACCAACAATGTAGTGAAGCTCTCGCTGCTTAAGCAATAGCTGACGGGTGCGGGTAGGTTGGTAAACAACATGAGAAGAAGCAACGCTTAACGGTGTGATGGTAGCGCCGAATAGATAGGCGTTGGTGTTCTTGATGATAGCGTAGCTGGTGCTAATATTGACTTTTCCTGCACGCAGGGACTTAACTTCCCAACCCTGCAAGGCGACGCCTGCCTCAAATTCCTCTTCAATCCAGTATTCGTGCCGTGCACGTCTATTTTGTGCAATGTCGAGGCGATGCTTTGGTTGGTTAATTTTTTTCTTTTTCATCTTGGGGCATTATATGGTATAGGCGAAGGAATGGCATCTTTTCCCATTTTTTTGTTCGTGATATGAATCGATGCGATAAGCTGTCAAGATTGTCATTTGAAAGACGAGGGAAATATTCATGGCTTCAATCTGTATTGAAGTTGTCTATGCCTTACCACAGCGCCAATACGTCAAAACGATCACCCTCGCTTCGAGCTGCACCATTGAAGAAGCAGTACAGGCCTCTGGTTTGTTAGATTGTTGCAGTATCGATCTAACCCGCCACAAGGTAGGCATTGATGGGCGTCAGAAGAAGCTGACGGATGTCGTCACTGAGGGCCGTAGAATTGAAATATATCGGCCACTGATGATTGATCCGAAGGCATGGCGACGAAAACGCGCCATGGCGCATAAAAAACGGCCTTTTTAATATTTTGTATGAAAAATATCTTAAGTTAATCTGGCTAAATAGGCGTGGAGACGGTTCACAAGGACTTATTTTGAATATCGTCTAATTTGCCATGCTTATCAAAAGTAAGCGACAAGGTTTGCTGAGTTAGTTTTTCGTTTTTGCGTTTTTGACGCGATATATAAAACCAGGTCCTACTGCCGAACGGATCTTGTAGCATCGGGGTGCCTAGCCTGTCTATCACCTCTTGTTCTGTCATCCCCTTAGTCATTGTCGATACCGCTTGAGGCGATAAATAATTTCCTTGATAGAGATCCGGCTTGTAGACCACTTTTTCTAAAGTAGAACAAGCTGCGCTTAAAATAACAAACAATGCAATCGCGCTGTTTTGTGGTATTTTGCTGTACATTATGTAGCATTCCTTCACGATAAGGCAGCAATGGCTTTTTCTTGCGTTATTAGTTTCTGCCTGGCTTGAATATAGTTAGTCAGTTTCATTCGTTCTTTGTTCACAATATCCTTCGGCGCCTGTGCTACAAAATCCTGGTTACTGAGTTTACTTTCGATTTCTCTAATAGAGCCATCTATTTTAGCCAGTTCTTTAGTCAGTCGTTTTAATTCGTGAGCTTTATCTATATAACCCGCCATAGGAATCAGTATTTCGGCCCCTGCTATTAACTTGTTGGCACTGGGGGGAGCTTTCTCGTCATCTGCAAGCAAGTTGATGCTGGTCAAACGCGCCAAAGATTGTATAACTCTCCGATTTGTTTCCACAAGATAAATTGATTTTTTCTCAGTTATACGCAGCAACAATGGCAATAATTTATTGGAAGGAATATTCATTTCTGCACGGATATGACGTACTGCAATCACCATTTCTTTTATCCATTCAATATCGCATAACGCTTCCTCGTCTACCATAGAGCTATCAAATTTCGGGAAGGTTTGCAGCATGATAGTAGCGCCAACAATGCCTCGCAAGATTTTTATTCGTTGCCAGATGGTTTCCGTTATAAAGGGAACAATGGGGTGCGCTAGGCGCAGTAATGCTTCCAATACTGAAAGGAGGGTGTGCTTAGCGCCTTGTACGTATACTTGATGGCGATCACTCAACACAGGTTTGCAGAACTCTATATACCAGTCACAAAATTGATTCCATGTAAAGTCATACAAAACATTAGCTGCTAAATCAAAGCGATAAATATCCATGGCTGTACGATAGTCATGCACCGTTTTGTTAAATTCAGCCAGGATCCATCTGTCAGCTAATGACAACATTTCCCTCGTTACTGTACCCTGTTTCCCCTCATCTTGTTTTTCGGTATGCATTAAGATGAATCGACTAGCATTCCACAGCTTGTTACAAAAATAACGATAGCCTTCCAGGCGTTTCATATCCCAATTAATGTCCCGTCCAGTAGAAGCCAGTGCTGCCAGCGTAAAACGCAATGCGTCGCTACCATGAGCCGGTATTCCTTGTGGAAACTGTTTTTGGGTACGCTTTCGGATCTTTTCAGCCAGTTGCGGCTGCATCATATTTTGGGTACGTTTTCTTATTAATGCATCAAGGGAGATACCGTCTATCATATCCACTGGGTCGATGATATTGCCTTTAGATTTGGACATCTTCTGTCCCTCATCGTCCCGGATAAGCCCCGTGATATAAACAGCATTAAACGGTACTTGAGGGCAGTTATTCTTATCTTTGATAAAATGCATGGTCAGCATGATCATGCGCGCTATCCAAAAGAAGATAATGTCAAATCCGCTGATAAGCAGATTGGTGGGATGAAAGAGATTAAGTGCTCTCGTTTGTTCTGGCCAACCAAGGGTAGAAAAGGTCCATAGTGCAGAAGAAAACCAGGTATCTAGTACATCTTCATCTTGATGTAATACCACATCAGCTGTCAGATGATGTTCACGACGGACCTCTTCTTCACTGAGGGCGACATAAATTCGGCCTTGTCCATCGTACCAAGCAGGGATGCGATGGCCCCACCATAGCTGGCGTGAAATACACCAGTCTTTCATCTCTTGCATCCAAGCGTAGTACATATTTTCGTATTGTTTAGGGATAAATTGAATTTTGTTGTCTTTGACAACATCAATAGCTGCTTTGGCTAAAGATGTCGTGCGCACATACCATTGATCAGTGAGCATAGGTTCGATGATAACACCACTACGATCTCCATAGGGAAGAGTCAGGTCATGGTTTTTGATATCTTCTAGCAACTTTGAACGGTTAAGCTCGTCAACAATTGCTTGGCGAACGACAAAGCGTTCCAGTCCCTGAAATTGTGCTGGAATAAGTTGACGATCACCCGCGCATGGATGACCATCGGTATCGAACACCTCAGCGCAATGGCGAATAGTACCATCAACGTTTAAGATGTTGATCATTGGTAAACGGTGACGTTGGCCGACGGCATAATCGTTAAAGTCATGCGCTGGTGTAATTTTGACACAACCGCTGCCTTTTGCCATCTCGGCATGTTCATCTGCGATAATAGGAATATGACAGCCAATAAGTGGCAAAATGACTGTTTTACCTATTAAGTGTTTGTAACGAGAATCCTTAGGGTGAACAGCGACAGCGGTGTCGCCTAGCATCGTTTCCGGGCGCGTGGTAGCTATCAAAATATAATTTTTTCCATCTACAGTGTTTAATCCCTCTGCTAACGGGTAGCGCAGGTACCACATAGAACCTGTACAGGTACGATCCTCTATTTCCAGATCGGAAATCGCAGTACATAATTTAGGATCCCAGTTTACCAAGCGTTTGCCACGATAAATGAGGCCTTCTCTGTGCAGGCGGACAAATGCTTCTTTTACCGCAATGGAAAAGCCGTCGTCCATGGTAAAACGTTCCGAATCCCAATCTACAGAATTACCCAGGCGACGCATTTGATGAGTAATCCTCTCACCTGATGTTGCTTTCCATTGCCAAATCTTATCAATAAAGGCGGCACGTCCGTAATCATGACGAGTTTTGCCTTCTTCAGCCGCTATCTTTCGCTCGACTAACATTTGTGTGGCAATACCTGCATGATCAGTGCCCACTTGCCAGTGGGTATTTTTTCCTTGCATGCGCTGATAGCGGATAATGGCATCCATGATGGTATGCTGGAAAGCGTGCCCCATATGTAAGCTACCAGTGATATTTGGCGGTGGGATCATGATACAAAAGCTTTCTCTATTTGTATCACCATTGGCTTTAAAATACCCCTGTTGTTCCCAGTAAGCGTACAGCGGGGATTCAATGGTCTGTGGGTTGTAAATCTTATCAAGCGAACAAGGGATAGAGTCAGCGACAGTTCTTTTCATGTTATGTAGACCTCTTTCCTAACCTACTGAGCGATACTTTCGTTTGTTGCATGGTGATAAGCCATCCTCATGTACTTGTCTGGGAGCGAAGATTGCTGCAGGTCCCAAAATCCCTTGATTCCTCCCACTCATCAGGGTTTTGAAAGAGATCTATTCAAGTTCATGTGATATACCCATTCAACCTGAAGATACTGGAACTCTTGCTGGAGAAGCGTCGCGACTTTTTTTTGAAATTATGATGTTGTTGATAATTCTATGCATAGCCGGTTCCAACGTTTTGAAGCCCAATGGGTATAGATGTTATTTTCGTCGTTAGGCGAAAACCGGCACGGCGATAACCCTGGTAGCGCAAGCGCGCTAATTGCTTTAAGGATGGATCATAGGGAACAAAATCTATAACCTCATGAAAGATAATAATAGTACTTTCCAATCTCGGCAGTAAATTAATCAATACCTCACGAGCCGAACTTAATGGCTGCTGTGGCCAGCTAAGTTCTATGGGCGTACCATATTTTGGTTCTTCCCCCGCTAGATGATGGGGCACAAATGCCTCCGGTGTGCTCCAGAGTACTTCGTCCAAATATTGCGCTTGACTTTTATTTTCACAAGCGATGAGTATCCGCTTCCCAGTACGCCAGCAATGTATTGCCAGGTTACAGGCCAATATTTCAACAGCACACTCACCGACATGTCTATCTGGATCAAGAAGATAAAAAATGGCACTTTTCATTATGCCTCTTGAGTGAAGGAAGCCAGCGCCCCTGCAACTTGACAGGTGAAGGGTATAGAAAACTAATGATAATCGCCTAACCCTGAACGAGTTAAAAGGAATTGTAACAGTAATGCAACTGGTCGGCCGGTAGCACCCTTGTCTTTGCCGCTATGCCAGGCTGTTCCGGCAATGTCTAAATGTGCCCAGTTATACTTGCTGGCAAAGCGTGATAAAAAATAACCGGCAGTAATGGTGCCACCTGCTCGTCCGCCTACGTTTGCCATATCGGCGAAGTTAGAATCAAGTTGTTTCCCATATTCATCGCTCAATGGTAACCGCCATGCCCGATCGCCTGCCAATTCAGAAGCGTTGATAAGCTCATGGGCCAAGGCGTTATGAGTAGAGATAAGGCCGGTAATGTGATGACCCAGGGCAATAACGCAAGCACCGGTAAGTGTGGCAATATCGATAACCAGTTCTGGGTTGAAACGTTCAACGTAAGTTAAGACATCGCACAATACCATCCTGCCTTCGGCGTCAGTATTGAGTATCTCGACAGTTTGCCCTGACAGGGTAGTCAATATATCTCCGGGACGATATGCCTCTCCTCCTGGCATGTTTTCGCAACCCGCCATAATACCTGTTATGTTCAAAGGCAATTGTAACTCAGCCACCGCATGCATGACACCATATACAGTGGCTGCTCCACACATGTCATATTTCATTTCGTCCATTTTTTCAGCAGATTTAATAGAGATGCCTCCTGAATCAAAGGTTAAGCCCTTGCCGACCAGAACGATAGGTTTAGCATTTGAGTCTGGGTGTGCTTTATACTCGATAATCGACATAAGGGATTCGTTTCTTGATCCTTGGCCGACTGCCAGATATGCGTGCATACCCAGTTCTTTCATTTTTTGTTCATTGATCACGGTAATAGTCATGTTATCGCTGAACAAATTTGCTAATTGATGTGCTTGAGCGGCTAAATAGGCAGGGTTACAAATATTGGGGGGCATATTAGCCAAATCTTTAGTGGATTTAATCCCTGCTGCAATAGCAACACCCTGTTTGACAGCCTGTTCAGCGCATGATAGTTCACGCCTGCTTTGGATGTTAAATATTATTTTTTTCAGCAAGCGACGAGGCTTGGTTTTATTACTTTTAAAGGCTTCAAAGAGATAGATGGTATCCTGTATGATTTCAACAGTTTGGCGTATTTTCCAATACGTGTTACGGTTTTTGATGCGCAGTTCAGCAAGAAAGAAAACCGCCTCAATGGAGCCTGTCTCATTAAGGGTGCTGATGGTTTTTTGGATGATTTTTTTATATTGGCGTTCATCTAATTCCCGTTCTTTACCGCATCCTATCAATAAAATACGCTCGGCAAGAATACCAGGTACATGGTGCAACAACAGTGTTTGTCCAACTTTTCCTTCTAGTTCGCCACGACGCAATAGGGTGTTGAGGTAACCATCGCTAATTTTATCGAGTTGTTCCGCAGTAAAGGATAAGCGGCGAGGCTCAAAAACACCAACGACGATACAAGTACTGCGCTGTTTCTCTGGGCTACCACTTTTTATACTAAATTCCATGTTTTCTCCTGTTTATAAAGACAAGCACTGTTTATCGTCAAATAATAAATGCTATTTTAGCCATGAAAAGTGCCAGTTGCTAATGGCAAATAGCAAGGTGGCGAGAAAATTATTTTTAGAGCCATTAACGTTGAATAGGTTTTATTAAACGTGATCCTCATTAGATATTTGATACGAAAAATATTCATCAAGCAAATCGCAACTGTATTCATTTTGCTGTTAATCTTTTGTAGTCAACAGCTAGTGCAAACGCTAGAAGCTGTAGCAAATGGGGAGATACCAGCGCATTTAGTGCTTTCCCTGCTTAGCCTTAGTGTGCCTAAAATGGCGAAATTAATTTTGCCACTCAGTCTATTTTTAGCCACATTGGCAACACTCAGTAAATTACGTGCAGAGAATGAAATGCTCGCCATGCAGGTTGGTGGGGTAGGCAAAAACATCGTCATGATCTCGGTTATCATACCAATGGCGATCACAACAATCATTTCTGCAACCAACGTAATTTGGCTTGGCCCCTGGTCCCTTAAACATCAAAACAGAATATTAATTGAGGCAAAGAGCAATCCCAGTTTTGCCACTTTGGTTGAAGGAAAATTTCAAGAATACCAGGGCGGAAATATAGTACTGTTCATTGGTACTGTGAAGGAAAAAATTTGTACTGATATTTTTCTTTCGCAATGGCACTTTTCTGGCAATCAACGCCCTTCCATTATGCTGGCTAAGCAAGGAGAAATACGAACACATCCTGATGGTTTGCAAGTTGTCTTCTTCAACCAAGCCACAGCTTATGAGGGAACGGCCTCATCACGTGACTTTCGTATCACTGATTTCAGTAATTATCAGGCGGTAATCGGCCATAAAACTGCTCTTATCGATAATGATGAAGTTGAACGCTGGTCGATGGGCAGCTTATGGGGTTCTACAAAACAGAATGCCCGCGCTGAGTGGCATTGGCGCCTGACACTGATAGTTGGGGTTGTTATTATGGGACTGCTTGCTGTACCACTGAGCTTGCTTAGTCATTGTCAGCGTTCTGTATTGAATCTACCGGCAATATTGTTATATCTCTTTTTCTTCCTGATACAAAATATGCTGCGTTCTAGTCCCAATCTGGATAAAAATCAGTTTGACCCTTTGTACTGTATGTGGGTATTGAGCGGGTTTTATTTTATTTTAGCTATTGTACTTAATCTGTGGAATGTTAGGTTATTTCGGAAATTCTGCGCGCGTTTTATACCTAAACTATGTCGAATTTCAGTAAAGCAGCAAGGAGATGAGCAAGATGAGCGTAACCTTAAGTGATGTTAACGAGAATATTACAGCCAATACTGCAGCCACCAACACTACAACCAACACTACAACCAACACTACAATCAACATTACAATCAACACTACAACCAAAACGCATACTCAAAGCATGTCGAATTGTAGCAAACCGGCAAGGACGCAAGCCCTGAATCCTAGATGAACTACCGGATGAAGGCGAACACCTGCCGCCAAGATAGGTGCAGTTTGAAAGGCAACTGGTATAGCTACCGTTTGAAAGAGGGCGGGGATAAAAACCTGTCATGATATTTACTATTTTAGATCGTTATATCGGCCGTCATGTTTTTAGTGCCATTATGACGACGTTATTTGTGCTGATATCTCTTTCAGGACTTATCAAATTCATTGAGCAATTACGTAAAATAGACCAAGGAAATTACTCAGTTTTTGCCGCAGGACTCTACACCCTGCTTAGGGTGCCTAGAGATATCCAAATATTTTCCCCTATGGCTGCACTGCTGGGAGCATCCTTGAGTCTTGGCATGCTTGCTGGGCGAAATGAGCTGATAGCGATGCAGACGGCAGGATTCACTCGGATACAAATTGCCACTTCAGTGATGAAAGTAGCGATACCGATAATATTATCGATGATGCTGATAAATGAATGGGCATTGCCTCATAGCGAGAAGATGGCAAGCAACTATCGTGCCAACATGATATACGGCGGTACCTTGTTATCCGTTAAACATGGCTTGTGGATTAAGGACGAGACTGATTTTATTTACATTAAGAATGTGTTGAGTGAGACCAAACTCTCAGGAGTCAATATTTATCAGTTCGATAATAAATTTCGTTTGATTTTAGTACGTTATGCCAATATGGCGATATTTGAGAATAATCAGTGGAGGCTTTTTCAAGTAGATGAATCAAATTTAACCGATCCAAAACAAATAACGGGGCGACAAATTCTCACAACCCGGTGGCACACCCGCTTAACGCCAGACAAATTAGCGGTGGTGGCAATGAGCCAAGATTCCCTTTCTATCAGAAAATTACATGATTACATTGTTTATTTGCAACAAAGTGGACAGGACTCGCACCGTTACCAACTGAGTATGTGGCATCAAATTTTCGCTCCCTTCTCTATTGCGGTAATGATGCTTATGGCCTTATCCTTTGTTTTCGGCCCATTGCATAATGTCTCTATGGGGTGGCGTATCTCTATCGGCATCGGTGTTGGCTTCGTTTTTTATATACTGGACCGAGCTTTTGGATCACTTAGCATAGTGTATGGTATTCCGCCTTTTATAGGGGCATCATTAAGCAGTATGCTGTTTTTATTCGTCAGTATTTATTTGTTGTCAAAACGTTTCTAGGTTTCTGTTGTTTAGCAAGTTGGCAATTAGCTGATTGACAGCGTTGCTCATGTTACTGAATTTGACGCGCCGAGCGCGCGTAACAGCCACAAAAGCAGCAATGTTCTTATTAGGGATCATGGCGATGTAGGTAATAAACCCGCCGCCCCCGCCTGTTTTTTGTAAGATACCAGGTAAGCCATTTTTAGGTCGCATGTAAACCCATCCTAACCCCAATCCATCAGCTCTCCCGGCGACATCCATGCCCCTCATAGCTATTAATTGATGACGCTGAAAATAAAGCCTGTGTTTTTGCAGCGATGTTATTTGACTGTTATTTTTTATCCGAAAAAAATGTTGAATCCAACGTTGCATATCTGCCGCTGTTGAATAAATGCCACCACTTCCAGCGGCGGCTACCGTGTGAGTACATGGACTATTATCTGTTCCAACCATTAGGCGGCTGCATTGTTCTGGAGTAGGGGTTAGCGTAGTATCTTTCATCCCTAATGGGGCTGTTACCGTCTCACGTAACAATTGCGGATAAGGTTTTCCTGCGGCTTTTGATAAGCTATCTGCTAGAAAATCGTAGGCCAGATTAGAATAAGATGCGCTGATACCAGGTGCGATGCTTATTTTTGCTTTCCTTAACCATTGCCATCTTTCTGTTTTAGTTGGCCAGGTGAACACTGATCTTTTTTTTCTCCGTCCTGGTTGTTCGCGAGGTAATCCGCTGGTATGTGTTGCAAGATTGAGCAAGGTAATGGGCTGTTTTGCATTGTAATAGGGAACATGGGTGCCTTTTATTGCGTAGCGATTGAGAGGATCAGTGAACTTGAGTTTACCAGCATCAGTGAGTTTGCCCATTATTTCGCAAGTGATTAATTTTGTAATGGAGGCAAGGCGTATCAGTGAATCTCGGTGCGGTCTAATCTGATTACCTTTTTTGGTTTCGCCAAAACTACGATTAACTACCTGGTTATTATCTATAATTACTAGCACCATTCCCACAGCAGCGCTGTTATAAAAAATAGGTTTGGCATGTTTGTCAACAATCTCTGATACCAAACGCTTTGTATTCGCCTGGTTACTTTTCGGAAAAAACAAAACCATCACTAACAGTAATAGAGGGAAGAGGGAGTTGATCAATTTTTTTATCCATTCATAACATGATTGTTAATGCGATGATAGGTGTAACAATAATATATATAAGTATAATTAATAATAGGTATTATTAAAGGCTAAGAGAAAAAAATGATATCCAAAGTACTTCGCACTGCAGCCAATACAGCTGCGGTTTGAAAATAGGTCTCTTTCCTAACCCTGAAGACTGGAATGGGAGTATAGCTAACCGTCATAATTTTAATCCTACATTTGTAGGATCTCCCCCTGCACCTATCGGATAAGGAAGTGCTATCACTACAGTAATTGCTTGCCAGGAAAAAAATGCTGAGCCCTGCCGTTCAGAAAATCGGCGGCTGACATGATTTTTCCCCCTGCAGGCTGTAATGCAGTGATGTTTAACAGGCCATCAACGGTGGCTATTTGAATGCCAGTTTTATCGGTCTGGAGGATAGTCCCTGGTTTAGCCTCCAGGCTATTGGAAGTTGCAGGTAACGCTTGAGCACGCCACACTTTGATGGGTTGGTCCTCAATAAGAAAATAACTAACCGGCCAGGGAGTGAAGGCGCGGACGCAACGGCTCAGTTGCGTAGCGGATTGATGCCAATTTAATTTAGCCTCTTCTTTTTTGAGTTTTTCAGCGTAAGCGATACCCTGCTTGTCCTGAGCTTCAGGATGGTATTTCCCATTGGCAATTGATCTCAGTGTGGTCAGTAAAGCTTTGCTTCCAAGAGTGGCCAATTTATCATGAAGTGTTGCACTAGTGTCTTCTGGCGTAATCTCACAGGGGATCCTATGTAAGATATCGCCGGTATCTAATCCGACATCCATTTGCATAATGGTAATACCAGTTTTTTTATCACCTGCTAATAATGCGCGTTGTATAGGTGCCGCGCCGCGCCAACGCGGAAGAAGAGAGGCGTGAATATTGATGCAGCCTAAACGTGGCATCGTTAATACTGTCTTTGGCAGTATCAACCCGTAAGCTACTACCAGCATCATATCGGCATTAAGATCTGCAATAATCTGTTGATTTTTTTGTGGCAGCAAGCTTTCAGGTTGAAAAACAGCAAGATGCTGTTGTTTGGCCAATATATTAACTGGACTAGCTACCAACTTCTTGCCTCTACCTGCAGGTCTATTTGGTTGTGTAAACACCCCGACAATACGGTGTTGCGAAAGGAGTAATGTATCGAGATAACGGGCAGCGAAATCAGGCGTTCCGGCAAAAATAATTCTTAAAGTGTCAGACAATCGTTTTCTCCCAATAATAGAGCTCTTTCCCAACTGTTATGGGTGGAGAAAAATCAAGGCGCCTGTGGGGCTGCCGCAACCTTCGTTTCCATGTCGCAAAAGGGGGAATTGCTTGTTACCGCGCAACGCAGCATTGCACCATGCAGTAGGTTGGAAAAGAGATCTATACCCATTCAACCTGAAGATATTGGAATTCTTGCTGGAGAAGTCTCGTAAATTTTCTTTTAAAATCATGCTGTTGTTGATAACGCTATGCATAGCCGTTTCCAGCGTTTTGAAGGCCAATGGGTATATTATGAAGATAAATGCCTTCTGGCATTAAATAATAGCCATTTTTGCTAATTTCTGGCGAATACGTTGGCGTTTTAGTGGAGATAGATAATCTACAAACAGTTTACCGACTAAATGATCCATTTCATGTTGAATGCACACGGCTAGCAAACCATCTGCTTCAAGTGTAAATGGGTTACCTTTTTTATCAAATGCGCTTAGGGTGATCTGCGCGGCGCGGGGAATGCATGCTCTTTGTTTTGGAATGGACAGACAACCCTCTTCCATACTGACAGCACCAGTTTTTGCTAGCAATCTGGGATTAATAAGCACGAGGGGCTGAGTGTTATGTTGAGATTCTGTAGGAGAAGAAGGTTTTTCACGAATATCGATAACAATAATTTGCTGATGAATATCTACTTGTGTGGCAGCAAGCCCAATGCCCTCTTCTGCATACATGGTTGCAAACATATTGTCTATGATATCCAGAATGTCCGCATTTACTTTTGCGACTGGTTGAGCAATCTTACGAAGTCGCTCGTCTGGATAGTGTAACACTTGTAATACCGACATAACTATTTGGAACTGTATTAAAAGATAAATGATTTCCTTATCGACATTCTAGACATTTCTTCTGTCACTTGACAAGATAGCAATAAATTAATCTTATAAACAATTAAGGTTGTTTTTGGATGGAAGGCGCTATGGAAACAGCGGAAGTATGGTTACGCATGAGCATGGTGACTCGTCTGAATGCAGAAAAAACCTGCGCAGTAGCTGAGCGTCTTATTGCATGCAAAGAATTCCATGCTGATGCCCTATTGGCTAATGGGTTAAATAGTCAGCAACGTCATGACTTTACCCATCTCAATCCTGGTTATATTGCTTCCACGTTAACCTGGCTTGATGATCCTTCTCACCATATGATTGTTTATAATCAGCCAAATTATCCGCCTTTGTTAAAACAAATAGTCTCTGCCCCCGTTTTGTTATTTGTTGCGGGTGATGCGCAAGTGTTGGATTTTCCGCAAATCGCACTGGTGGGTAGCCGCCAGTTTACGCATTACGGGGAATATTGGGGGGGATATTTTTCACGTATCTTGGTACAGTCTGGTTTAATGATTACTAGTGGGCTTGCAATTGGGATCGATGGTATTTGTCATCAAGCAGCACTGGATGCGGGGGGGAAAACAGTAGCGGTTTTGGGCAGCGGCCTAGAAAATATTTACCCCCGCCAGCATTGTGAATTAGCATGTAAAATTCAAGAGACGGGCGGTGCCTTAGTATCGGAATTTCTTACAACGGCAGTACCGATGGCAACACATTTTCCCCGTCGTAATCGAATCATCAGTGGATTGAGTCTTGCTGTTGTCGTAGTAGAAGCAACACTGAAAAGCGGCTCTCTTATCACAGCCAGGCATGCGCTAGAACAAGGTAGAGAGGTATTTGCTTTGCCTGGTCCTTTAGGCAGCTCTCTGAGTGGCGGTGCTCACTGGCTTATCCAGCAGGGTGCCTATTTGGCTACACATCCTAAAGATATTATCGAGCACATTAGTCATTCGCTTCAATGGCTTCGTGTTAAAGAAGGGGAGGAAAGTGCTACGTTATCAGAAGATGCGATTGCGTTGCCGCTTGCCGATGTGTTAGCCAATGTAGGCGATGAAGTGACATCTATTGATATTGTTGCTGAACGTGTCGGGCAATCTATATCAGAGGTTATTACTAAACTACTTGATCTAGAATTAGCAGGTTGGGTGGTTACTGTACCTGGAGGTTATGTTCGTACAAGAAGGGCAAGTCCGGTTGGTAATAGACTTCCTTCCAAACCGTTGCGAATGGGGGAAAAGTCAAGGCGCCCGGGCTGCCGCAACCTTCGTTTCCATAGAAGTACATGAGGATTGCTTGTCCCCGTGCAACACAGCGTTCTCACCACGGAGTAGTTTGGAAAGAAGTCTACTGTATGAGTAGTTTTTAATTATATGAATATAGTCGCTGGCAAGCTATCCGTGCTGAAGAATGCTGTGCAGGCATTACAGCAACATAAAGTTATCGCCTATCCAACAGAAGCAGTATTTGCATTAGGTTGCGATCCGGATAATGAACAAGCAGTAAACCTATTGTTGAGATTGAAACAACGTCATTGGCAAAAAGGGTTAATTTTAATTGCTGCCAACTATTCCCAGTTAATCCCCTACGTTGATGATACAGCACTGAGTATCCAACAGCGTAAAAATATATTGTCTAGTTGGCCAGGACCGATTACATGGGCGTTTCCTGCTAAAACAAACACCCCACATTGGTTAACTGGGCGCTTTTCCACTTTGGCCATTCGAGTCACTGATCATCTCCTTGCCTGCCAGCTATGCCTGTTGTACGGAAAACCAGTAGTATCAACCAGTGCTAATGTAACAGGTAGTGCGCCTTGTCGAACAGAAGAAGAGGTGAGAAAACAGTTCCCCTCCCTTGACATTTTGTCAGGTAAAGTAGGGGATCGTATTAATCCGTCTGCCATCAAAGAAGCGTTAACAGGCAATCAGTTACGATTAGGTTAATAGACTTCTTTCCTGTTACGAACGGGGAGACGTTAGGGCGCCTGGGCTAACGCAATCTTAATTCCCATAAGAGTACATGATAATCATTTATCCCTGCGCCACGCAGCATGGCACCAGGCAGTAGGTTTAGAAAGAGAGGTCTAATGAAACAATTTGCGATATTTGGCAACCCTATTGCTTATAGTCAATCACCTTTGGTACATCAACTCTTTGCAACACAGCTTGGCATTGAATATCGATATGCTGCCATAGAACCCTCTGAGGCTAATTTTGAATATCTTTTGCATGCTTTTTTTTCCCAAGGGGCACAGGGGGCGAATATCACAAGCCCCTTTAAAGAACGGGCCTACACTGAATCTGATGAATTAACTGATCGGGCTCAGGTGGCTGGTGCAGTTAATACTATCAAGCATGTAGGCCATGGTCGTTTATTGGGGGATAATACTGATGGCATTGGGTTATTAACTGACCTTGAGCGTTTAGCATTTATCCAGCAAGAACACCGTATATTGCTTATCGGTGCCGGTGGTGCAGCGAGTGGGCTGGTTGCCACGCTACTCTCTTTTGGTTGCAGCGTCGTTGTCGTTAATCGTACTCCGGGGCGTGCCGTGCAGTTATCTGAAAAATTTGCCAAATTGGGTAAAATTACCGCGATGCAGGCGGAAAAACTTTCAGGAGAGAAATTTGATCTGATTATCAATGCCAGCAAGCCGCACATGAACACCGTCTTTTCTGTTCTACCTGCCAGTATTATTGGTGAGATGACTTGTTGTTACGATATATCTTATCAGCTCGATGCTTTCGGCGCATGCAGCGCATTTTTAACCTGGGCCATAAAACATGGTGCGAGACATTATGCAGATGGGTTAGGTATGCTAGTCAGCCAAGCCGCCTATGCCGTTGAATTGTGGTACGGCGTCATGCCTGAAATAATATCAGTTTTAAAGCAATTACGGCCTATATCTATCGCGATGCATTAGTAGCAATGTTAATCTCTGCAGCGGGGAGATAAACATGAAAAAAGTGGGTTTTATCGGTTGGCGAGGTATAGTTGGCTCTGTGTTGATACAGCGTATGCTGACAGAAGGAGATTTTAACGGTATCAGCCCGATATTTTTTTCTACTTCACAGTATGGTCAACCTGCCACCATGTTCGTTACACACCAACCTAGCGTATTACAGGATGCCTACGCTATAGATGCGCTATATGCCTTAGACATTGTCATTAGTTGCCAGGGTAGTGATTATACCAACCATATCTATCCTAAATTACGTCAAACGGGTTGGCAGGGTTACTGGATTGATGCATCTTCTGCGCTACGTATGCGTGATGATGTAATACTTGTTTTGGATCCCGTTAACAATAAACTCATTCAACAAGGATTGGCAAAGGGGATAAAAACTTTCGTTGGTAGTAATTGCACTGTTAGTTTGATGTTAATGTCCCTAGGAGGGTTATTTACAAACGATCTATTGGAATGGGTTACAGTGGCAACGTATCAGGCTGTTTCTGGTGCCGGCGCGCGTCATATGCGTGAATTATTAATACAAATGGGGATATTACATGCCGGCGTTGCTGAGCAACTCCAGGATCCCGCTGTGGCCATATTGGATATTGAGCGCAAGGTTACAACGACAACGCGTAGCGGTGTTTTTCCTTGTGATCACTTTTCTGTTCCGATTGCCGCTAACCTAATTCCTTGGATTGATAAACAACTAGACAATGGTCAAAGCGGTGAAGAGTGGAAGGGACAGGCGGAAACCAATAAAATTTTGCAGCCTTGCACTCCGATTCCCGTTGACGGTTTATGCGTGCGTATTGGTACTTTGCGGTGTCATAGCCAAGCATTGACACTGAAACTAAAGCAAGATATCCCTTTGCCAGACATTGAACAGATTTTAGCACAGCAAAATAAATGGGTTAAAATCATTAACAATTCGCCTGAATCGAGTATACGCGAACTGACACCTTCGTCTGTCAGCGGTACATTGAGCATTCCGGTTGGTCGATTGCGAAAACTCACTCTAGGACCAACTTATCTCTCTGCCTTTACCGTTGGCGATCAACTATTATGGGGTGCCGCCGAGCCATTGCGCCGCATGTTGTGTATTTTACGCTAGAGAGAACTGTATACGCGTTCTCTTTTAAACTGAGGCTGTATTGAGCGCCTGCTAACTAACATTACTTACGTTTCTAGGATGAAGGGTTTCACATCCTTGTATTTTTCAGCAATGCTGCTATTCAAAGGGTATAAACATTCACCTAAGTAACAAGGAGATAACAATTGTGTGCTCAACAACCTGGCGATGAGTTAACACGCGGATTGAAAAATCGCCATATTCAGTTTATTGCCTTGGGTGGTGCGATTGGTACCGGGCTTTTTCTTGGGATTGCCCAAACTATTAGGATAGCAGGTCCTGCAGTCCTGTTGGGATACGCTATTGGTGGCTTTATTGCCTTTCTCATTATGCGTCAATTAGGCGAAATGATCGTTGAAGAACCGGTAGCCGGTTCTTTTAGCCATTTTGCTTATAGATATTGGGGAAATTTTGCCGGTTTTGTCTCTGGTTGGAATTATTGGGTGCTTTATATCTTAGTGTCTATGGCCGAATTAACTGCAGTAGGCATTTACATCCAATATTGGTGGCCTGGAATACCTACTTGGGTGTCTGCGGCTATTTTCTTTTTTGTGGTTAATGCAATAAACCTGGCCAATGTCAAAATATACGGCGAAATGGAATTTTGGTTTTCTATCATCAAAGTCATTGCCATCATTGCCATGATTGTTTTTGGTGTTTGGTTGCTATTAACGATTCCAAGCGCTTCCATTACTCACCTTTGGAAACAAGGTGGATTTTTTCCCCATGGTATTGCTGGATTGGTGATGGGAATGGCAGTCATCATGTTTTCTTTTGGTGGTCTTGAGTTAGTAGGTATCACTGCCGCTGAAGCCGAAGATCCAGAACGTAGTATTCCTAAGGCGACGAATCAGGTTATTTACCGTATTGTTATTTTTTATATCGGCTCGCTTGCTGTGCTCTTGTCTTTGCATCCCTGGAATCAAGTAATAGAAGGAGGAAGCCCATTCGTGCTAATTTTTCACACATTAAACAACGAGCTGGTCGCAACCATGTTAAATGTTGTTATTTTAACTGCCGCGTTGTCGGTTTATAACAGTTGTGTTTATTGCAATAGCCGTATGCTATTTGGTTTAGCAAAACAGGGAAATTGTTCTAAAAGACTGTTAAAAGTTAACAAACGCGGGGTACCCGTCACTGCAATTTCTGTATCTGCAGTAGCGACAGCATTTTGTGTCCTCATTAACTATTTATTACCGGAAGAAGCCTTGGAATTATTGATGGCGTTGGTAGTGTCTGCACTAGTTATCAATTGGGGGATGATAACATTAATCCATTTAAAATTCCGGGCAACAAAGAATCGCCAGAGCCAGAGAAGGATTGCTAAGTTTCCAGCACTTTGGTACCCGATAGGCAATTATTTGTGCTTGTTTTTCATGGCAGGTATCATAGTGGTTATGTATCTAACCCCTGGTATGCGTCTATCTGTATTCCTGATACCAGTGTGGTTTGTTGTTTTGACAATGGGTTTTGCCTTGAAACAAAAAAAGGCACGCCTATCTTAATCGTCATCATGTCGTCATCATGTCGTCATCATGTCGTCATCATATCAATGATAATGCACTGAGTGATGCAGGTGTTTCATGGTAGTACTTAACCAACAGTGCACCAATAATGGCTTCAGTTTCTGCATCTGCTTGCCCGGTAAAACTTGTGGGACGGAAATGCATTTGAAATGCACTCACCACCTCCTGCTGTTCTTTAATAGTCATCTTAGGGGTAACAGCGTAACCATAACGCGCCAGCTTAGCTAACAATGATGCCAAGGGTACAGGTTGTTTTTTATCTCGTCCAGCAAGTAGCAAGGTCACAGTATCTGCGTTCGGCCAGGCGCCAATCCCTGCTTTTGCCAGTTCTTCCCAAGGGAATAACGGCCCTGGATCCTTCTTACGCAATGGGGCGATGTCGCTGTGTCCTACGACATTAACTGGCTCGATCTGATAGGCCTGCACAATCTGTTGTGCTAGCGCAGTGACTAAAGCTATCTGTTCGGGGGTGTAAGGGTACCAACGTATTGTAAACAACGTCTGGGTAAATCCGGGGTTTTCCTGGGCAGGCGAGTAAGGATGCCAGCGTTTTTCCGATATAGCCTTGGTGAAGCCAAGGTTAACTTGTTCAATACCAATTGACGAATCATTGATATTAGTGCGGCCGCGCCAGCTGCTAACGCCAGCATGCCAAGCGCGCAACGGGTCGGAGACTAATTGCCAAGCTATGGGTTTGTTGGTCTGAGAGAGGGGCGGAGTGGCGGGGATAAGATAATGGGCACTTACCTTATCGCCAGTCAACGTCGCAAGTGAAGCAGGAAAATTTCCTGCCGTATAATGTAGTACTAAAAAACGAATACGTTGATCAACAGCTTTAGATTGCCTGCCAACATCAAGCATGAAACTGCCTCGATCCACTAATGGATCAGCTGCTTGACGCAGCTGACATCCTGGCAATAACAAGGGTATTACTAGCAATAAAAAATACTTAGACATGGTTCCCTCCCCCAACAAAATCTTAGCAGCAGATCATTTACAGGCAGTAATACTAGTATTCGTTAATACTACAGCCGTAATCATCACCCATCATCTTACTCGATGAGTCTGTCGAAACCGATGGGATAGCGCAGCACGGTATTGGTGTTTTCGTCACCATGTTTTCGTCACCAGTCGTCATGTTTTCGTCACCAATAGTACCATCTTAATGGTACGAGCAAATGAAACGAATTTCGGCCAGAAGAGCCATTCTGCAAAAAATCTTATTACATCAGGCAGCGACAATTCTAGCATACGCTAGACAACTCCTCTCTTTTCCAGCACGCCTTTTGGGCCATCAAGGGATGAATACAGAAATAAAACGAAGGAAAAACAATTAGGATGATGGCGACATTGCATTAATTTGTGTTTTGAGGGTAGATTTATGACGCGCTGCTTTATTTTTATGGATTAGCCCCCTACAGGCCTGGCGATCAACGATGGGTTGCATATCATCAAACGCTTTCTGGGCAGCGGCTTTATCGCCGATGGAAATAGCACTGTAAACTTTTTTGACAAAAGTGCGCAACATTGAACGGCGGCTAGCGTTATGCTTGCGGCGCTTCTCAGATTGAATAGCACGCTTTTTAGCTGATTTAGTGTTAGCCAAACCTTCACCTCTCTCCCACTATAAAGTACGCTTTTGCGTGAAGGCGGCGAATATGCCTTTTTAGGCTTCATTTGTCAATGTTTCTGCAAGTATAATCACTGTTTTTGAGTGAATTTATGGAGCTAGTTCGCGGTATACATAATATCCGTGCACGTCACCATGGTTGTGTACTAACTATTGGTAATTTTGATGGTGTTCATCGCGGGCATCAAAGATTATTAGACAGGTTAAAAGAGGTAGGAGGAAAGTTAGGCTTGCCTGTCATGGTAATGATTTTTGAGCCGCAACCATTGGAGTTATTTCTATCACATGACGCACCGGGGCGATTAACAAGTTTGCGTGACAAAACGACATATTTGGCACAAACTAACATTGATTATTTGCTGTGTATTAGATTTGATATAAATTTTGCGGCGATGTCCCCTCAGAAGTTTATCGCCCAATTGCTTGTGGAAAAATTAGGGGTACAATTTCTTGCCGTAGGAGATGATTTCCGCTTTGGTGTTTGGCGGCGCGGGGATTTTCAGTTATTGCAACGACAGGCCGCCATTGAACCTGGTTTTGAGGTCGTTAGTACCCGTAGTTTCTGCACTGATGGATTGAGAGTTAGCAGTACCGCTGTTCGCTGTGCGTTGCAGGAAGGTTCACTTGCTTTAGCAGAAAGGTTGTTAGGACGTCCCTACAGCATATCTGGTCGGGTGGTGCATGGCGATGCTTTGGGCAGGGTAATAGGGTTTCCAACGGCGAATTTAACGTTAAAAAAGTTAACAATACCAGTAAAAGGCGTTTATGTGGTTGAGGTTTATGGTCTGGAGATTTCGCCTTTGCCAGCAGTTGCCAATATAGGTAGGCGGCCTACCGTTTTCGGCTTACCTCAGCGTCTAGAAGTTTATTTGCTTGATGTCCGCATGAACCTCTACGGACGACACATTAACGTCGTACTCCGGGTTAAATTGCGTGATGAACAGCGATTTCCATCTCTTAGTGCCTTAAAACAGCAAATTGCCATTGACATAGCACGGGCACGAAAGTACTTCGGGTTAAGTGCCACCAAAGATGAACCAGAGAATGTATGACTGACTACAAGATGACCCTAAATTTGCCGCAAACAGGGTTCCCAATGCGTGCTGACTTACCAAAGCGTGAACCTGATGCGTTAACACGTTGGTATCAACAAGATTTGTACGGAACAATTCGTCACGCCAAGCGAGGTAAGAAAAAATTTATTCTGCATGATGGTCCACCTTATGCTAACGGTAACATTCATATTGGCCACGCTGTTAATAAAGTTTTGAAAGATATCGTTATTAAGTCAAAGGGGATGGCTGGTTTCGATGCGCCATATATTCCAGGGTGGGATTGCCATGGTCTGCCAATAGAACTAAAAGTAGAACAGTTAATTGGTAAACCTGGTGTTAAGGTCAATGCCGCTTGTTTTCGTGATGCGTGTCGCCAATACGCGGCTCAGCAGATAGCGGGCCAAAAAAACGATTTTATTCGCCAAGGGGTTATTGGTGATTGGCATCGCCCGTATTTTACGATGGATTTTGCAACCCAAGCCAATATTATTCGAGCGTTGAGTAAAATTATTGCCAATGGCCATCTTTACAAAGGCGTTAAGCCTGTGCATTGGTGCACTGATTGCGTTTCTTCGCTAGCAGAAGCGGAAGTAGAATATGTTAATAAGGCATCTCCGTCCATTGACGTATGTTTTGATGCAGTGAATGTATTGGAAGTATGTAATGCCTTTAATCATCCTCCCATAACGCAACCAATTTCCCTGGCTATATGGACGACTACACCATGGACTTTGCCAGCGAGCCGAGCAATTGCTGTACATACAGAGCTTATTTATCAGCTAATTCAACTAGAAAATCGATGCCTTATCTTGGCAGAAGGTCTTGTTAGTAGCGTGATGAAACGTCTTGGTGTTGAGAGTTGGAAAATATTGGCAGTATCGCCGGGGAAAAAGCTTGAATTATTGCAGTTTACACATCCTTTTATGGGCTATTCAGTCCCAGTGGTTTTGGCAGAACATGTCACGGTAGAGGCAGGTACTGGTGCAGTTCACACTGCACCTGGGCACGGGCATGATGATTTTGTTGTAGGTCAACAATATGGATTAGAAATTGCTAATCCAGTCGGCTCTGACGGCTGTTATGTCTCGGGAACACATCCGGCATTAGATGGTCTGTTTGTTTTTAATGCTAATAAAGTGCTCCTTGATATACTCCGTCAACGTGGGGCGTTGTTACATTCGGCCGAGTTGATACATAGCTATCCATGCTGTTGGCGACATAAAATACCGATTATCTTGCGTGCAACACCACAGTGGTTTATTAGCATGGACCGGCAAGGATTGCGTCAACAAGCCTTGAAAGAAATTGATAAGGTACGGTGGATTCCTAATTGGGGGCAGTCGCGAATCAAAATGATGCTAGCCCACCGCCCAGACTGGTGTATTTCTCGCCAACGTACTTGGGGTACACCAATGTCACTGTTTATTCATAAGGAGACAGAAGAGTTGCATCCTCGCACCATTATCCTGATGGAGGAAGTGGCTAAACGTGTGGAACGGCAAGGCGTTCAGGCATGGTGGGATCTCAATCTGAAGGAAATGCTTGGTGTTGAGGCCGATGATTACGGCAAAGTGGCCGATACGCTGGATGTATGGTTTGATGCTGGCTCTACCCATGCCTCGGTAGTAGATGTGCGCCCTGAGTTCAACCATCATCCACCAGATATGTATTTAGAGGGCTCCGATCAATATCGCGGCTGGTTTATGTCTTCATTGATAGTTGCAACAGCAATAAAAGGCAAAGCGCCTTATGACCAAGTGTTGGCTCATGGTTTTACTGTAGACGGCCAGGGCCGAAAAATGTCTAAATCAGTAGGCAATACTATTAGTCCACAAGAAGTAATAAATAAATTAGGAGCAGATATTCTGCGTTTATGGATAGCCTCTACCGATTATACGGCTGAGATGGCCGTCTCTGATGACATTCTCACACGTTCTGCAGATGCGTATCGCCGGATTCGTAATACAGCCCGATTTTTACTAGCCAATCTCAATGGTTTTGATCCTAAACAACACCAGGTGCCTCCAGAACAAATGCTAGCATTGGATCGTTGGGCGGTAGATTGTGCCAAAACGGCTCAAGCAGAGATCATTGCTGCCTATGAGAATTATCATTTTTATCTGGTTGTACAACGTTTGATGCAATTTTGTTCAGTAGAAATGGGTGCATTTTACCTAGATATCGTCAAGGATAGACAGTACACCACACCGGCTGATAGCAAGGCACGACGTAGCTGTCAAACTGCCTTGTTTCATATCGTAGAAGCACTAGTCCGTTGGATGACCCCGATTCTGTCTTTCACCGCTGATGAAATATGGGGGTATATACCGGGTGAACGCGGGCAATATGTTTTTACTGAGGAGTGGTATCAGGGATTATTCGGGCTTGCCCCTGATGAACTGATGAACCATAGATTTTGGGATACCTTGCTAAAGGTACGCACTGAAGTGAATAAAGTGTTAGAGTCTGCTCGCGCAGACAAAAAGATTGCTGGTTCGTTGGAAGCAGCGGTAACTTTGTACGTTGATGCTCCTCTTGCGACCAGTCTGAGAAGACTGCAAGATGAATTGCGTTTTGTTTTGTTGACTTCAGCGGCGCATATTGCTGATTACGCCACTGCACAGGTTACTGCCCAGCAAAGTGCCTTGCTTACTGGTTTGAAGATTGCCTTCAACAAAGCTGACGGAAAAAAATGTTTACGTTGTTGGCATTATGCTATAGACGTCGGTACACATGCTCGGCATGTAGAATTATGTAACCGCTGTATCACGAATGTTTTTGGTCAAGGAGAAGTGCGTAAATTTGTATAATGAACAAACTTATTGACTCGACGGGATGGCGTTGGTTATGGTTAGCCTTGCTGGTAGCGCTGTTAGATCTTAGCAGCAAACAATTAATAATAAACAATTTTGCTCTTCACGATACCCTACTGTTAACCCCTTTTTTAAATCTCACTTATACTCAAAATCCAGGGGCAGCGTTTAGTTTCTTAGCTGATAAAAATGGCTGGCAACGCTGGTTTTTTGCCATGATAGCCGTCATAGTTATTTCAATATTAACATCACTGATGTACCGCACCAATACTAAGGCGCACCTTAGTAATTGTGCTTACGCACTGATTATTGGCGGCGCTTTAGGTAATTTATTTGATAGAGTAGTGCGAGGTGTGGTCATCGATTTCGTTGATTTTTATGTTAACGATTGGCATTGGCCGACTTTTAATTTAGCCGATAGCGCGCTATGTGTAGGGGGCATATTGGTGGTGCTCGATGGATTTGTTAAGAAAGCTCAACCTAAGTAAAAAATCTTTTCAGGGAAGCGTCATTCTATGCAAATTTTGCTAGCGCGGCCTCGTGGTTTTTGCGCCGGTGTTGAACGTGCTATCAGCATTGTTGAGCAAGCCTTAGCGCTGTATGGTGCACCGATTTATGTTCGTCATGAGGTTGTCCACAATCGCTATGTTGTTGATAATCTGCGCCGTCGCGGTGTTGTTTTTATCGAGGATATCAACGATGTTTCCGATGGCGCTATCTTAATTTTTTCTGCCCATGGTGTTTCGCAAGCAGTACGCGAGCAAGCGAAGCGCCGTCGTCTGACGATGTTGTTTGATGCTACTTGCCCTTTGGTAACCAAAGTACATATGGAGGTAGCGCGTGCTAGCCGTAGAGGAAAAGAGGCCATTTTTATCGGGCATGCTGGGCATCCTGAAGTGGAAGGGACGATGGGGCAGTACAATAATCCAGAGGGGAGTATCTACCTAGTAGAGTCACTTGAGGATGTACGTAAATTAATCGTTAGAAATGATGCTAATTTGTGTTTTATGACTCAGACAACGCTTTCTATTGACGATACTGCAGCGATTGTTTCTGCCTTGTACAAACGCTTTCCAAGAATAACTGGGCCACATAAAGAGGATATTTGTTATGCTACTGCTAACCGCCAACAAGCAGTGCGAAAATTGGCTGATAAGGCAGATATTGTTTTAGTCGTTGGATCTAAAAATTCATCTAATTCTACTCGATTAGCTGAATTGGTTCGCCGGATAGGAAAAACAGCGTATCTTATTGATTCATACAGTGATATTAAAGAGACCTGGTTAAGCGGAATCCATTGTATCGGTGTTACTGCTGGCGCTTCAGCGCCTGACATCCTGGTGCAAGAAGTCATTGAGCGATTGCGATTTTTAGGTGCCCAGAAAACCGTTGAATTAAATGGCTGCGAAGAGAATATTATCTTTGAGCTACCGAAAGCCTTGCGGTTTGAGCTGAAGCCTATTTGACTAGTATATAACCTCAGTTCGGGAGGTGCGACACAAAGTCGCTTTATGAATTGTTACACAGAGGACTATCCGATGTAACCTACTGTTTCGCCAGTAGTTCCCTACCTAGACATGCGTCTGCAGTAATGCGAGGGTATGAAGCTTTAGAGATAATAGACCTCTTTCCAAACCTATTGACGGAGTTGCATATTATCAATCCCAGCAAGCAAATTAAACCATAACCCAAATCGTTTGCCTCTGTTTCGGCAGCGATCGCTGATAATGTTCAATCCTACATTTATAGGATCTCCCTGCCGATAGATTGAATTATTTTTCTTAAGAAAATCAATGTATAATAAAATTTTTTAATAAAAATTGTTTCTATTTTCATAGATAGAAGAGAAAAAATATTCAAACGTTAGCCATGAATCACCAAAACTTAGTTTATTCGATATGCCAGAAATTGAGGTGAATGTAGAGGTGAATGTGGAGGTGAATGTGGAGGTGAATGTAGAGGTGAATGAATTCTCCATCTACCACGTATCATTATATTTTCCTTCAATCCATTCCATTTCTGCAATTTTTTTCATCCTTGATTCATCTTCCAATATCTTATGTCGATCAAGTCTACTAATTTCTTGAATCATCTCTTCTTTAGTTTGATAAAACTTCGCGTTGCCAAAATCAATTGGAAAAAATTCTCCGGTGTTAGGTTGGTAGATAATATTTTTAGGAGTTATGTCGCCATGCGTCATTAATATTTTATCATCATGTATATATTTAAGAAACTTGATAATATTATCGATATGTTTTGTTGGGATCTTTCCTTTAAATTGCGATAAATTAATACCAGGAATAGCACACATAACCAAGGTGTCTCTAATAATCTTACAAGAATTTTCTCCATAAACTGTGCGAAAAGCCTTACATTCTTGTTTTAAGAGTAAATCTACTTCTTTTTTTGAACGATAGCTGCCAAAATCACATTTTTTATAATTTTTTGGAAGAGGATAATCGTTTTCACTTGGAAGTTTTTTAAAAAACACCGTTTTTTCTTCGTTAGCAGCAAATACTATTCCTTCTCGCCCTATTCCTATAACTTGAGCATCATTTTCTTTTAGTTTATCAAAATTCATTTTTGCTAAGTTATCAATATTTTGATCTAACTCAGGTAAAGTAAATTCCTTATAAGGTCTAATTAGACTAGCAGAAGTAGTATTGGATATATCATTGTTTACACTACTTGAGTGTGTTGTACTAGAAATATTAGTTGTTATTTGAACTGTTTGGTTATTGATTGTAGTGTTAACGTCAATATCATTCGGTTCAATTTTTGGCTCATCATGACTAATAGTAGTGGGTGTATTATTTTTATTATTCGTTAGGATAGAAGGAAAGCTGAATGCATTCTCATTGAAGTTAGTGCCAGATGTAGCATTATGATTAAACACATTTTGCATAGATAGTTGAGTTATTTTTTTTGTGCTATCAAATAAGTTGTTATTATTTACGATCGATTGTTTTCCATTAGATTTTTTGGCGTCATCAACAATAGTCCTACTGTTTTTATTGTTGCTTTGATTAAGTGCTGAATATTGAACAGTAGTGGTATTATTAAATATATTAGTGATCTTAGTAATGACTTTGTAAGAGGGATCGTAATGCCCACCACAGAGATTTAATTTTGATATTGTTTGGGCTAAAGGTTGTTTGGTATTACTCTGTGTTATCTCTTCTTCTGTCGCTGTCTGTATAATCCAGGTAATTTCTGGGGTTTTATATATTGGTCTCATCCAGTGACACCTTCACATTTAATGAAAAATTCACCTGGTATAGCTGGGCGATTTAATGTTGATTAAATAACATGCTTTGCAAATAGCGTCTCGATATCACAGTTTACTTTTCTTCTTGGCTCTTTATGTGTTTCAGGGTCTTGAAAGATAGCAGCATACTGATTGAAAATAAACGTTTTCATTGTAGGGAATGGCAGGGATAAATGGAACTACGAATACAAAACTTAATAGATGATGATCGTTGTTACGAAGCGGTTAGAAAACTGAGATGGAACTCAGGAGTAAAATGTCCGCATTGCGCGGCAAAAAATATCATCAAACGAGGTCGAGATGATACAACGCCAAGTTGTCAGCGTTATGAATGCAAAAAATGCGGTAAACGGTTTGATGATCTAACAAAAACGGTATTTTCTGGTCATCACCAACCTCTCAAGACGTGGATAATATTTCTGTATTTCTTGGGGCTACATTTATCAACGCAGCAAATTGCACAGGAAGTAAACCTCAACAAAGACGATGCACAACATATGGCAGAAATACTGAGAACCGGTGTGGTAGAAAAAAGGTCGGAAATAATCTTATCTGGCACAGTGGAAGGTGATGAAGTATACGTAACGGCAGGGCATAAAGGGAATCCTGCTGCTGTCAAAAAAAACGCCGTGAAGGGCGACGCAATTGGTTAAAAGGTACAGGTGGACGTGGTAACGTTGGCAAAAGAAAAAACGCCAATATTTGGTATGATTGAGCGCGGCGGTGCTGTTGTTATCAACATGCTGGAAAACGTGAAGCAAAAAATGATCAAACCACTGATAAAAACTACGATTGCTAAGGGAACGCTCGTTTATACCGATGAGTACGGTATTGATGCGCGTCTTGAACAATGGGGATACCAGCGTAAAACTGTCTGCCATAGCCGTGGTGAATATGCGCGCGATGATGATGGTGATGGATTTCACGAAGTACAGGTCAATACCATCGAGGGTTTTTGGTCGCTACTTCATTCCTGGCTCAGGCCGCATAGGGGCATTTCGCAAGAAAAATTGCCTTTTTATTTGGGTTTTTTTGAGTGTGTTCATAATGTCAGAAAACGTGGAAAAACGTTGTTATCTGAACTTGTTAGGATACTTGTAAATTAAGACCCTGAAACACATAAAGAGCCAAATAAAAAAGAGCACGCAGCATGGCTTTTTTTTGAGCATAAATTTACATTAATTGCAAGATATTATTCACCCGATTGTCTTGGTATGCCCCCCCTCTCCTTTCATGTTTGCGGCTGTAAACGCAACCTGATATCCGTTCCAATCTGACCACTGTCGATAATCGTAAATTTAATAGCTTGTGATAAACGATCTAACCCGGGTAGATCGCAGAGTCCGCGGGCCTGGTTGCCTAATAGTTTAGGTGCTAAATACAGTATACATTCATCAACTACTCCAGCGCTGAGTAACCCTCCAGCCAGTTTTGCCCCTGCTTCTACCCAGATTGTATTGATCTCGCGGCTGGCTAATGCTTTCATCAGCAGCCTGAGATCAAATCCATTGCCCTGTGGAGATAACAGATGCGGTAAAGCGAGTTGCTTTACGTTGTTAGGCCAAGGGCAATTATCAGCATGGGTGCGTATCAACCAACAAATGCCGGGCTGTTGAACGATCTGATGTGCTGTTGTCAGGCGGTGATGGCGATCAAGGATGATTTTGATAGGTTGGCGCAGCCTGTGTTGTGGATAGGCTGCTTGGGTGGCGGTATCCAACGCGTGCCAACGCACCGTTAACGCTGGATCGTCGGCTAATACAGTAGCACTGGTACTAAGAATGGCACAACTTTGTGCCCGGAAAACCTGCACATCAGCCCGCGCTGTTGGACCCGTTATCCATTGGCTTTCACCAGATGCCATGGCGGTACGTCCATCTAATGAGGCGGCCAGCTTGAGTTGTACATAAGGTAATCCCGTGCACATCCGTTTGATAAATCCTGGATTCAATGCTTTTGCTTTTTCTTGCATCAACCCCTTCTGCACCGTCATGCCAGCCTGTTGTAGCTGATACAGGCCCCGTCCAGAAACCTGTGGGTTAGGATCGGCCATGGCCGTTATCACCTTATTCAGCCCTGCAGCAATAAGGGCCTCAGTACAGGGTGGCGTGCGGCCATCATGGCAGCAAGGTTCCAGTGTCACATAGAGCGTGGCCCCTTTAGCGCGTTCGCCGGCCTGCGCCAATGCCTGGATTTCCGCATGGGGGCCTCCTGTCTGCTGATGATAGCCTTCACCCACAATTTGGCCATGCTGGACAATAACGCAACCTACATTAGGATTAGGTGTGGTAGTAAAACGCCCTAAACGGGCTAGCTCAAGGGCTCGTGCCATGTAAGTTTTGTCAGAAAGCACGTTACTCCTGCAATCGCGCGATTTCTTCCCCAAACTCGCGAATATCTTCAAAATTACGGTACACAGAAGCAAAGCGAATGTAAGCAATTTTATCGAGGCGTTTGAGCACATCCATCACCAGGTTACCGACTAGGGTAGTAGGCACTTCACGCTCTCCAGAAGCGCGTAGCTGAGAGGTGATGTGGTTTACCGCCATGTCCAGCTGATCCATGCTGACCGGGCGTTTTTCCAATGCCTTGCCCATAGCGCACCGCAATTTGTTCTCATCAAATGGCTCGCGAGCCCCGTTATTTTTAATGATCCTCGGAATAAGCAGTTCTGCTACCTCAAAGGTGGTAAAACGCTCATGACAGAGTAGGCATTGGCGACGCCGTCGCACTTGCGTCCCGCCCCCTACCAAGCGTGAGTCTGCAACTTTTGTTTCCACAGCACCACAAAATGGGCAATACATGTTATTTTCCTGATGGGGAATAGCAGCACTATAGCCAAACGCCTTTAGAAGGATAAAATCTTATGCTAATAAATTCTTTTAATATCAACCTATTGAATCATTAGGCATCATCAAAACCATTACGCTCCGCTATATGTAGACTAGGGTATGGCACCGCAAGAAACTATTCTTGTATGATTGTCGATTGCTTTTCCTTCATATTGTTATTTACGCTTTTAAAATAGTCCTTGATGTTTACGGTACCTAGCCTAGGGTCGCAAGAAATAAGCTGCTTTTGTTTTGGTTTGAGTAATAAGCCTACATCGTCCAATAAAGGCTCCAGATTCTTTATTGTCGCTAAAGCCCCTCCTCCTGCTCCAGGATTAACAACCTTCCTTGCCTTATTACGCAAAGATATCATTGACTTTTTTAGGGATGCGCGAAGTCTTGTCATGACAGACAGAGGCCGTATGCCTGACAATGTATCGCCCGTATTATTAACCTTATCCATGCTGTCTAGCATATTAATGCCAGTTTTATTCTTAGCTGTTGTCGTAGATTTTTCGGGCCGTCCACAACAGAGGAATAGATAGTTAAGTATCTTCATGATGATTATTCCTTTCTCTGAATCTTATAAGTTGTTTATTAATAAATTTGCAGCATCAACATACCCGCCGTTTGCACGGACGGGGAGGGAATGTGGGCTACCCCCCACTTTCCTGTTTAGAGACTCCTCTTCGATTGGGAAGGTTGTCTTTTTATAAAGATGCTTTAATCTTATCAAATTTCTTGTGTACTCTATTTCGTTGAATATACTCACTGGTTGCTTCAATAACCTTATTACCAGCGAAAGCTATTCCCCATGCTGCTAGGCCTACTGGGAGTACTATTGGACCAACAATCGACATAACAGCAGAACCAACAACAGTAACCAGGGCTAAGCTACCACCCCATACCAATGCCGTCTTTATCCCTCTACTTATTCCGCCCTGTCCTTTCCGCTCGAACGGATTGCTTAATCTACTAAAGGATTTGCCGACAAGAGTCAACCAACCTTCTTTCTCGGGTAGTGCCTCCTCTACCTTTGCTATGTATTCCTTTCTTTCTTTTTTAAAGTGATCAGATAAGGTTATTTTTTCATTCTCATCTAGTAACCTGCACTGACTAATCTTCTCAAGAAGTTCATTAGTCTCACGATTTGTACTTGCTAACTTATCTACCATCGGCTCTGCCTTTTCTGCCTTCTTTTTAGTCCCTTTTTGTAGTTCAACAGACAACTCTATCTGATGGTTCATTAATATTCTTGTTAATTTATTTATAAAATCTTTTTCTATTCCGCTACTATTTATGGAAAATTTCTTGTTTGTTCTTTCCTGAGTTATGCTCTGCTTTGCTTGATCAAACTCGTCAAACAGGCTAATGCCCTGTTTAAGATCTTGGATAGAAGGTTTGTTGTCTTTAGTATAAATGTTGAGTTTTTTGAGTTTCAGATCATAGTTCTTTATCAGATTATTTACACAACATTCATAAACAAAGTTTGTTTCTGGAAAATGATTTTCATAAATTGGTTTTAATATTTCCATCAACGAACCATCATCTTCATGTGGATTCGAACCAGTTTTTAATATCTTAACAAATTCATCAAGATCGCCGATAGTAATCGGATACTCGTTCTTAAAACTAAGGTTTTTATTTTCTTTTTTGAATTCAAATAGTTTTTGAAGCTCAGAGTCGTCTTTTAATCGGTCTTTAAACCTCTCTCTTCTGCTCTTAGTTGCAGCAATAGCTACACCAACGCGTTTAGCTAAATTCTTTTTGGCGTTAAAATACTCATTAAGTGCTTTAAGCAATACCGACTTCTTCTCTTCAGAAACAACAGCAGAGTTCACTTCACTGTTATTGGTAACTTTCTGAATACCACTGGATGATGCCTGTTCTGGTGTTGATATTATTCTAGTTCTAGGCGTAGGCATTGGGGGCGCAGGCATTGGGATAGTATTAATGACGTCACTAGCTGACCTTTCAGGCCTATTCTGCACTATATGGATATCCTTATTTTGAATACCATCCGCCAAAAGATCATTCACCGCCAACTGAGGCGCTCCCGTTTCTCCTGTCCACTTTAACGACAAGCTACTATTCTCGATGAAATATGCGCTAACATCATAGACGCTGCTATTATCGAGAGTGTTATTATTGTGTCTCTCGTTCAATCGAGGATTAAAAAAATCAATTAGCGAGATTTGTAACTCTTTAGGCTGCTTCTTATTGCAGGAATGTAGTTTAATAAATTTATTAAATTTTTGTAATTCACTATGGGACTTATGTTTCTGAAACTGGTTTTGCAGCTCCTTTATAATCAAACTGGAGTCTTTCCGTAAAAAAGCAGTAGTGCTAGGGGGCGTCTTAACAGGGGTCGCAGAAAGCTTGTTTGCCGATAAAAATAGATCATTTTGTGGCGACGGTAAATTGCCTGTAGTACTCTCTCTAGTATTGTTTATCGGGGGGTTAGCAGATGTTTTTCGTGATTTCATTTTTATTCTCCTACTTTTATTTATCATTATTTTTTGTGATTAGTTGATTTTTATTACTTTATTTTACAATCCCTAAAAATCTACAAAAAGGGAAAAATGCCTGCTAAGGCAAGTGTCGTTATTATTTTTATGGACGAATTATCCTGGATTCAGGAAAAAATGAATATCAAAAATAAACCATTTTGGTTTTTGGTCTTTACGTGTTTCAGGGCCTTAAAAATAGCAGGGTATTGATTAAAAATTAACCTGTTAATTGTAGGGAATGGCACAGATAAATGGAACGGCGAATACAAAATGTAATAGATAATCATTGTTATGAGGCGGTTAGAAACCTAAGATGGACCTTAGGCGTAAAACTTCCTCATTGCGTGGAAAAACATCCTCAAACGAGGTCGGGATGACATAACGCCAAGTTGTTAGCATGATGAATGCAAAGAATGCGGTAAACGGTTTGATGATTTAACGAAAACGGTATTTTCCGGGCATCATCAGCCGCTCAAGACGTGGATAATATTTCTGTATTTCTTATATCTTGACTAGTAGCTAAACTCGTTAGGATACTTGTCAGTTAAGACCCTGAAACACATAACGAGTCGAGTTAAATTTATCGATGTTACATCAGGAAAAAAGTTTCACGATGTGCTGGTAGCGCAATAGCTAGGATGTTGCTATACTCGTGGTTCAGCTTTGGGGCTGATTTTGGATTCGACGGGGTTAGCTAACCCTGAGGGGCATGCCAAGGTGCGGTTGGCCTTGTAAAAAAACCGCAAAAAATAGTCGCAAATGACGATACAAACAGTGCTCGCCCTGTAGCTTTAGCTGCGGCGGCTTAATCAGACTAAAAAACTGATGGCACCCTCTCTCCCTAGCCTTCGCTCTTAGGACGGGGATAAAGAGAGGCCAAACCAAAAGAGATCGCGTGGAAGCCTTGCCTGGGGCAGAAGCGTTAAACGACAATCAGGCTAGCTGGTCAAGCAGCGTGTCCATCCACAGCTAACTGGCAAACATAAAGATTGGACTAAGCATGTAGTACCGACGGTGCAGTAATTTCGGACGGGGGTTCGAATCCCCCCAGCTCCATAATCAAAGTAACCCTCCTACCCGCAAAACCCGCAAAAGTGGACTATCATTAATAATCCCGCTGCTACACACAGTAGATTATTGGCTGACCCCGGTTAGCTGAATGCCAAACTCGTGTAAAGAGGAATAGATATTTTGGGGCCCCTACCAACGGCGTATTGGCCCAGTATCGATATGGATAAAATGGTTATCTGGGTAATAGCCCACGCCACCTGTATTGATTGCTAACGCTACTTTATGAATATGGCTCAGTGGAATCCCTTCGATATAAAAATCCATTGCCTGCCCCAAAATATGGAAGCTATTTTTGGCGATACCTCTGTTATAGCGTCTCATTAGATTATTAGTTTTTAGACAGCGGTAACCCGAAACGAGTTGTACCGGTTTACTGGTTCCTAATAAATTTTGCAAACGATAAAGCAACTCAAACAAGCGCAGATCGATCTTTTTTAATTTATTGGCACGAAAATCACGAAAAATATAGTTTAACCGATGTAGTTCTTCCCGGTTATAGCGCCAGCCATCAAAAAATTCCGCTTTAATGGATTCCCCTGTATGAAGATTATTTAACCTTAAGGCACGTGGACGAGATTTAGAAAATGCGCTGTATGCCACTTTTGGCAACAATGCCATTCCTAAAGTGATAACCCCTAATCTAAGCCATTTACGGCGATGATAGTCTATTTCATTCATAGGCTTACATAATCTGATAATAAAGTAACCATAGCGGCATTAATAACAGACCTCTTTCTCAATCGTTACGTGTGGGAGGCAGTCAAAGTGTCCAGCGCGCAACAACCTCCATTCTCATGGGAGTACATGAGAATGGCTTATCCCCGTACAACGCAAAATTTATACCATGCAGTGGGTCGGGAAAAAGGTCTAATGAAAACAGATAAAAATACGACTCTCCCTAATCACTTTAACTTTTAAAGACGATTCGTCAAGTTGAACCAACTTACATCCAGGTGATCTTGAGGAATAACGATAGTATTAACCAATGATGTGTCAGCTCAAGACCAGTAATACAAACTAAGGTTGCTGATATCAACCTCATGCTCACAATAACAATGCTGCTTGCGGCAAATAAATGGCCGATCTCGCCATTGTATCATAATGGTAAATATCAGTGCGAAATTGTACTTCACCAGCCTTGGTAACCCATGCCGTTAGATAATAAAGTGACACTGGAATAGGTGAGGTAATATTCACGTATACAGTCTTTCCTTTTTTTAATGCAGTCTGTATCTTCGTTCTCTTCCAGCCGGCATTTTGTAGCAACATATTCGCTAAATTCGAGGCTTTGTCCACACGGACACATCCAGAACTTAAGGCTCTCATCTCCTTGTTAAATAACCTAGGATTTGGGGTGTCATGCAAATAAATCGCATTTGAGGTTGGCATGTTAAATTTATAACGCCCTAGTGCATTGTTCGGGCCTGGTTCTTGGCGAAGATAATAGGGAAAGTTGCTGACAGAGAGTTGCTGCCAGTTAACCGTTTCAGGATCGATAATCTTTGCGTCCTGCGCTCGGCTCGATAACAGGACATAACGATGTTGCTGGAGATAATTGATGTTATTGATAATTTTTGGAACAATGTCTTTCCTGGCTAAACTAACAGGAACGTTCCATGGCGGATTAAGCACAACATGACTGATCAGGCTACGCATTAGTGGCGTTTTGTGGCTAACCTTGCCAACAATCACTCGTGAAGAAAATAACTGTTCTTTATTGTTATAATAATTCAACCTGTAGTCGGGGATATTTACCATAATCCCCTGATTTTTTTCAGGTAAAATGCGTAACCGCTGAATATTAAGCGCTAGTAAACTAGCGCGTTTTTGAGGCGATACCTTTAACCATTCACGGCTTTTCTGACCGATAACACCATCTTCGGCCAGGCCATGAGATCTCTGAAAACGCTTAACCGCTAGTACTAAATCAGTACTATAAAGATTGCTGGTGGTACGTTGTCTATTCGCGGTTATAGATGAATGGGCTGGGGGCGCTGCTAACTGTGCTCCGTTGCTGGGCAACAGCGTTGATCTCACAACAGAATTAACAATCATACTCACCACAGGGATATCATTACTGCGCTGGCCAGGAAACAAATTTTCCCCTTGAGATAAACCTGGCAACTGTGGGGCTAGCCCATCAAGTAGCATAACCTTCAATGCCTGGCGCATCTTAATGTACTGCTCATGCTGTGGGGCTAAAGAAGCAAGATATGCCACGCTGTTGCCTTCATCCACCGCCTGTCGCCAACGATTCAATGCAGAATATGCAGGCGGCGCTAGTTGATAGGCTGCTTTACCATAAAGCCAAACATTGCCATTATCCTGTACGCCAGAAACGAAATGAAGATAACCCAACATAGCGTCAGACAATACAGTATCTCGAGCCATGCCGCTCAGTGAATTATCACTTAGCCACTTTACCCATTGACTAAACTGAGGGGCAATACCAGAGACGGCAAGTTCTGCCAATTGTTGTAAGAAGCTTTGTACAGCCATAGGCTCCTGCCACATTGGCTGCATTTGATGGGAAACGTACAAATCTGACAATTCAGCAGGATAATAAAGGGTGACGTTATCAGGCAAGGATGGCAATCCCAGATAATTCGATATTGATGGTGGTGGCGCTAATTTTTTGGAAAGCGTTTCTGTTCCCGCAATCTTTTCTTGTTGGATTATGGTTATCTTAAACAATTCTGTTTGGGTGGTATCCACTTTGCCAACAGGCAAAGCAAGGTCAATAGACTTCTTTCCAAACCGTGACGAATGGGGAGAAGTCAAGGCGCCCTGCTTGCCGCAACCTTCGTTCCCAAGTAAGTACATGAGGATGGCGAGCACCGCGTAACGCAGAATTCTCATCACGCAGTAGGTTTGGAAAGAAGTCTAACGACCAAGCTAGTGGCTAAGTGGGCTAGTAGGCTATAGCTATAATAGTGTAATAAAAGATTGGTCATGCATCACAAGTGTTGTAATGGTGTTGGCTCTTTATGTGTTTCAGGGGCTTAACTGACAAGCATCCTAACCAGTTCAGCTAACAGGGTTTTTCCACGTTTTCTGGCATTATGAATCAACTCAGAGAACCCTAAATAAATGGGTAATTTTTCTTGCGACATGCCCCGATGTGGCTTGAGCCAGGAGCGAAGTAGTGACCAAAAACCCTCATATCTTGACCCCCTGCTGTTAGGTGGGTAGAGACGGGCCTTGAGGTATTCCCCTTCGCAACCTGGCGCACCAAAAAGCGCCACAGCCCCTGAGTATAAGCAAAATTGCTCGCCCCATCAGCTACGGCCTTTATCCCAGTAGCAACCTGCTGATTGACATTCATATGTGCAGTACCACCTCAAGGAGCCTGTCTGCAGACGTCTTTCAACGTTTGGTAGGATCAATTCATGCCGACAGGTTATACACTAAATTTAGCTGTGTGGATAGCTACGCTTTATGAACTCAAAAACGCCTCAACAGATTGTTTAAAAAGAAATTTCACTACTTGTTTAGATAGCTATGCTGAAAGGGAGATCTATTTTTTTAAACGCTAAAAGAAGCACCACAACTACAGACCGTCTTAGCATTAGGGTTGATCACGATGAAACGTGCACCCTCCAATTCTTCGGTATAATCAATAATTCCTCCTAGCAAATATTGTAGGCTCATCGGATCAATAATTAACTTAACGCCTTGTTGTTCAACGATAAGATCCCCCTCGTTGACTGTATCGTCAAGGATAAAACCATACTGAAATCCACTACATCCCCCACCAGTAATATAAACGCGTAACTTTATATTTGCATTATTTTCATTTGCAATGAGAGATTTTACTCTTTTTGCGGCAGTCTTAGTAAACTGCAAGGATAATATCATTTCATTAGTCATCATCAAGATTCCTGTTAGCTTTAGGTTTATTTACAATTTTCGGGTATTTTATTTAAGTAAATTAATAGATAAGTTACCGTACTGTGTTTAGTTAACCTTCTTGCTAAAATTCAAAATACTTTGATATATCTACAAACAATACATCTAAAAAAACAACGTGGTCTGTCTATGCCTACTCCTCTTACCTGGCGGGATGTTATCAGCCAAGAAAAACAAAAATCGTATTTTCTGAAGATACTTAGCTTTGTTGCTGCAGAGCGCAATGCAGGAAAGACGATTTATCCACCGCATAAAGACGTTTTTAACGCACTTCGCCTCACCGAATTGCATCAAGTCAACGTGGTCATTTTAGGTCAAGATCCCTACCATGGACCTAATCAAGCACACGGCTTATCGTTTTCAGTCTTGCCTGGCGTTGCCCCTCCCCCTTCCTTAATTAACATATACAAAGAATTGGCAACAGATATTGCTATTTTTAAACAGCCAAATCATGGTTTTTTACAAAGTTGGTCAGAACAAGGCGTCTTGTTACTCAATAGCATCCTTACTGTAGAAGCAGGAAAAGCCCATTCTCATGCTAATTTGGGTTGGGAAATTTTTACCGATCGCATTATTGCTGCTATTAATGAGCACCTCAGAGGAGTTATTTTCTTACTATGGGGATCCCATGCGCAACAAAAAGGTCGCATTATTAATGCTAAACACCACCACGTCTTAACGGCATCACACCCCTCTCCATTATCGGCACATCGTGGTTTTTTAGGTTGCCAACACTTTTCTATTGCTAATAAATTGTTACAAAAACAAGAATTGCTTCCAATAAACTGGAACCCAATATTGCCGCAAGCTAAGTAATTCTACAAAGTAACTAGTTTAAAAATATGTCTAAAGTATTTCAAATCGCCGCTTTTCTGCAAAGAGGTAAACCCTTGTTCTTAGGTGGCTACGTGGTTCTGGCGAACACCTGCAGCTAATACAGTCGCCATTTGAAAGAGAACGGGCGTATCCATTCAACTTGAAGACAGTGGAATGCTTACTGAAGAAGTGTCGCGAGTTTTCATTTTATATCATGATGTTGTTTATAATGGCATGTATAGTTATTTCCAGCATTTTAAATGCCAACGGGTATTCGCTAATCTTAGGTGCAGTCAGCTTTCTCTCCATGCTTCAATAAAAGGTTTTTTATCGGGGTTTTCAATAATTGCTGAATCAACATGTATCGTTCGGTATTTCGTCGCCAGACAGCATATAACGATCGTGAAATAGCAGGAGATTCCATACGAAGGATAAGTTCAGGATAAGATGTTTCCCAATATTCTGGCAAATAGGCACAACCACCGGTGCTCTCTAATAATTGACGCGCTAAATGTGCAGAAGTTGTGGTCAAGACAGGGTTGTCGTTATTTTTTGATAAGCTGTTAAGTTGTTTGTAAAAATCAGCCCCCCAGTCAAGCTTAATATAAAACGTCTTATCCGTTTTTCTTCGTTTTGTTGACGAATAAAGGCGTAACAAAAAATTACCCAATAACTGGCCTTCTAATTCATCCATTTTTGGTGATTCAGAAGTGATGAGCAAATCTAATTCTCTAGTATACAGCTGCTGTATTAATAAGTTACGGGGTGAGATACGTGTCTCTAACCTTAATGATTCACTTTGTACATAAAGCGTTTTTAACCAGGATATAAGATAGGCTTCCCATAATGGTGCACTAGCCCCGATAGATAATTCGCTATCTTGTAGCGGATGGATAACCTCCTTTTTTGCTAACAACCAGGTAGTGATTAAGTTTTTAGCATAAGGTACTAGACGTTCACCTGCTGGCGTTAAACGAATATTGTTTCTGTGACGCGTAAACAAATTTGTTCCTAGCTGGATTTCTAATTGGCGAATCCGAAAACTAACTGTAGATTGCGTTAAGTATAAAAATTCCGCTGCTTGGCCAAAATGACGAGTTTTGCTCACTTCCAAAAAAGTCTTTAGTAATTCGCTATCCACAATTTTCTCCAATTTTCCTATTCGTCAGGATTTAAACGTTTTGTTTCACACAATGTCAAGCCTATCTAATACTCCGCGACATAATGATAAAACTATTGTTCAACATGCAGTACGATTCAGAAAATTAGGAGCCTGTAGATGGTGGATAGCTTCGTTACAACCCATCGCTTTTTTGATAATAAACACTATCCCCGAGGATTTTCTCGCCACGGTGATTTTACTATTAGGGAAGCGCAGTTACTGGAACAATATGGCTATGTCTTCAATGAATTAAGTCTAGGAACCCGCCAACCTTTAACTGAAGAAGAAAAGCGCTTTGTCGCCGTTTGCCGTGAAGAGCGTCAACCGATTAGCGAACTGGAAAAAGTCTGGTGCAAATATACGACATGTATTCGGCGTCCAAAACGCTTTCACACTCTATCTGGTGGTAAGCCACAGGTGGATACAACGGAAGATGATACTGAAAGCGAAGATTGATGATTCTAGGTGCACGCTTCATTTTTATTGCATTAAGTTTTTGTGTAATCGCAAAAGAAAACGATCCATGCAACGGTAGCTTAACGCTTCCGAAAGGTGTGTTTTTTTTATATTATCCTGCTGCGCTAAATCGGCCAGGGTCCTAGCTACTTTCAAGATACGATGCCAGGCGCGTACTGATAAACCAAGTTTTACCAAAACCTGTTCCAAAAATTGAGCATCTTCCGGCTGTAGGAAACAAAATTCTCCTATCTCTTTGCTGCTAAGGTAAGCGTTGATCTTCCCTGCCCGATTTAGTTGCCGTGCTCTGGCATCCAGCACGCGCCGCTTTATGATTTTGCTGCTTTCGCCACAATTTTTTTGTAACCTCAACAGTCCTGGCGGTAGTAAAGGAACTTCAATAGATAGATCGAACCTATCAAGAAAAGGCCCTGACAGTTTAGAGAGATAGCGCAAAATTTGTTGTGGTTGTGTTCTGGTGTATCCACCTTGGTAATGACCGGTAGGGCTTGGATTCATGGCGGCGATCAATTGCACTCGAGCAGGAAAACAAATTTTTGCATTAGCTCGAGAGATAATAACTTCGCCGGATTCCAGTGGTTCACGTAGTGAATCTAATACACGTCGTTCAAATTCTGGTAATTCATCAAGAAATAGAACGCCGTTATGAGCAAGTGAAATTTCTCCAGGGCGAGGAAAAGAACCGCCTCCGATAATAGCAGCCATCGATGCACTATGATGCGGCGCCCGAAATGGGCGTGTCCGCCACTGTGAAGCAGAGTAGGTATCAAGATATAGCAAACTGGAAATTGACGCCGTTTCCAGCGCTTCTTCGCTGTTCATAGAGGGTAATAAGCTATTCAATCGACTAGCCAACATGGTTTTTCCAGTTCCTGGAGGTCCTAGTAACAACAAGTTGTGTCCCCCAGCGGCGGCGATCTCAAGAGCACGTTTGGCGTGTTCTTGACCGATTATTTCTTGTAAATCTTGGCTAACATCATCTAGTTCTTCAACGTTTAACGGGACAATGGGTGTAAATTCTTTTTCCCCACGTAAATACCCACAAACCTCCAATAAGTGTTTTGTAACTAAAGCATTAGCATCAGGGATTAACAGTATTTCTTGACTGTTATCGATAGGCAATATCAATTGTCGATTATCTTTACTTGCCGCAAGTGCTGCCGGAATAGCACCAGTAACCCGGCGTAAAGCGCCAGAAAGGGCTAATTCTCCTATAAATTCATAATGTTTAAGTTTTTCGCCAGGTATTTGCGCTGAAGCAGCGAGAATCGCTAATGCAATGGGCAAATCATAACGCCCTCCTTCTTTAGGTAGATCTGCTGGTGCAAGATTGACGGTGATACGCTTAGCAGGGAAAATAAAACCATTATTAAGAAGCGCGCTTCTCACTCTATCTCTCGCTTCTTTAACAGCAGTTTCCGGCAATCCAACGAGTGTCAACCCAGGCAATCCATTGCTGATATGAACTTCAACGGAAACCAAGGGTGCTTGTACCCCAATGATGGCACGTGTGTAAATAACGGCCAACGACATAATGCCCCCCTTCAATCAATGAGGGGCATCATGCGCTCATCGCGTTTTTTCTGAGAGATAGAATCTTTATTACTGAGATAAAAACAGAAAATCTTGATGAAATGTAGTTGATAGATTCATTTTTTTGCAGGATTTGTTTTATACCCTTCATCTTTCACGTTGCCGCTGCGTTGGCTTGCTTTGCTGACCCCGTCTACTTATATAGGACTTTACGCATAACTACTAAATAAGGTATATACCTATTGCCAGTATAACTATCATATCCAGTATAACTGTCATATGTCGTATTCCTGCCTGCCGTTTGCGTAAGTCCTAATAAAGGTTAAAAATATATGCAGTTATTACCAATACAATTTTTCATTACACTTTTGATTGTTGTAATGGTTGCTGGTTGCAGTACCCATGCTGAAGAGAGTCCTACGGCATTGTCTGACAGTAACATCTTCTCTATTCCTACCTCTCATCATGAAAATAAAACGAAAAAAATGGAGACAAAGGCTACTGTGAATATGATCCTTAAACCGGATACAACTTTAGAAGTTGGGAAAACAACAAGCGTGACGGCCACGTTTCGTGCAGTGTTAGACGGTAAACGGCTGACCTTAAATGATTTCGAAGAAATACACACAAAGAAAATTCATTTATTGGTTATTGACCGCTCACTTTCTGATTATCACCACATACACCCTGTGGTAGAAAAAAAATCGGGGGATTATGTGTTCAATTTTACACCACTTAAGAATAGCAATTACCGTGTTTGGGCAGATGTCATTCCAGTAAGTACAGGTAAACAGGAGTACGTTCTGTCTGATATACGGATGCATCACGAAGAAGCTAATAACATTGACAAGAACAACATTGATAAAACTGTTAATAACATTTCAACTTTTGGTGATTATACTTTTACGCTCTTATTGAACGGTGAGAATAAAGTTGACCATCCTATGATAGGAAGCATCAGCATCACCAAAAATGGACAACCTTTTACGAGGCTTGAGCCTATAATGAACGCTTATGCTCATATTGTTGGTTTTGCTGAAGATTACGTTTCGATTCTCCATACCCACCCGATAGGTAAAGAACCAACAAACGACTCTCAATTAGGCGGCCCAACGTTAACGTTCCATATAAAACCGGAAAAACCTGGGTTTCTAAAGCTTTTTATTCAGGTAAAAATTGACGGGAAAGATGTTTTTGCGTCGTTTGGGATAAAGATAACACCATAAGCTGCTTTGTATGCTTTGTTATGACTTACAAGCATTACGGTACTAGCTGTTGTGCTGTTCGTTGAGATTCTGTACAATACGCTCTTTTTGATATAATAGAGATATTTGCTTATGAAGCAAGGCATCCATCCCCAACACCAACAAATTACCGCTTCCTGTTCTTGTGGTAATGTCATTAAAGTACAATCTACTTTACATCGTGATATTAATCTGGATGTCTGTAGTGCCTGTCATCCATTTTACACGGGTAAACAGCGTGATGTTGCAACAGGGGGTCGTGTTGAACGTTTTAACAAGCGTTTTACTATGCCAGGGATAGCTAAATAAGATTTTTTTTCCCTACATATACTCCCTCGTCTTTCAAACTGCAGCTATGTTAGCGGCGGGGGGTATGCTCATCAACATCACTTAAGTTGCTAGGCTCAAGGGGTTATCCCTTATATTTTAGATGACTGATACTGCTTTGAACTTGAGGTATCTTGGGGCACGTTCATCTTACGTCGACAGGTACACCCCTACTCTGTTAGAACCAATAGCAAGAATGCTTGCAAGGGAAAAAATCGGTATTATTGGTGAGAAACTGCCTTTTGGCGGGGCTGATTTGTGGACGGCATTTGAGCTTTCTTGGCTAAACAAAAGGGGAAAGCCGTTAGTCGGTATTGCAGAATTTACCATACCGGCGATATCTAAAAATTTTATTGAATCCAAATCAGTTAAACTTTATTTAAACAGCTTAAACCAAAGTCGTTTCGATTCTTTAGTGCACCTTCAGACTACATTATCTAATGACCTATCAGCCGTTGCCTTAGCTAACGTCTCAGTTAATATTTTTGAAGGCATGACCGGTTATGATAGAAAAATACATGAACCTCAGGGAGTTAATATTGATTCTCTAGATATAGCAGTCGATGATTATCGTTTTAATGACACCATTTTAAGAAATGCCATCAAGGCAACTTCTCCTGTGGTTGATGAAACCCTCAATTCAAATCTTCTAAAATCAAATTGTTTAGTAACACAGCAGCCTGATTGGGGAAGTATCATAATAAAATATCGAGGAAAACAAATAGATAGAGAAACATTGCTCAGATATATCATTTCATTCCGTCAGCACAATGCATTCCACGAACAGTGCGTTGAAAGGATTTTTGTAGACATAAAAAGGTATTGTCATCCTCAAAAACTCAGTGTTTTTGCGCGTTATACCCGTCGAGGGGGAGTGGATATTAATCCTTTCAGGAGCAATGATGCATCTATTTTTCCAGTAGGGCGATTAGTTCGGCAGTGATGGAAAATTATATGAAAAGTTATATGGAAACGTTGAATAACAAACCATAAAAAGCAAATACGCCGCGCATCGCTTAGGCGAATCGCTGACAATAGTTTCATTCTTTATTGATGTTGATTAAAAATTAACCAGGTTAAAATATTGTAGCGCGTCGCTATTCTTGTCCTTTTTAGGATACGCATTTTGCAGTTCGATAAAAATAGGCTAAGAAAAGGTAAAGGGAAAAAATACGGATTAGTGCTGCCTGTGCGCACGAAATGTATCGTTTATCTCAGGGGTTTCTATGTACAAGGCGCGCAATCTTGTTGTTCTTTAAAGAGGTAGCGTTATCTGTTCTTGGCAAAAAATTGATACTGTATGGTTATTAAGTCTCTATGGAACGGCAATCGGTGCCGGGGTTCTTTTTTTGCCCCTTAACGCCGGCACCGGAGGCCTGTTGCCATTGATAATCATCGCTCTCATTGCCTTTCCTATGACCTTTTACCCCCATCGCGGATTGTGTCGTTTTGTGCTATCGGGGAAAACTCCGGGGGCAGGTATTACTGAGGTTGTAGAACAACATTTTGGTGTTTGTACGGGTAAGCTAATAACTTTTTTATATTTTTTAGCTATCTACCCCATTTTGTTGCTCTATGGAGTGGCGATCACTAATACTGTTGATAACTTTATCATGTACCAGATGCAGCTAACGGCCCCGCCAAGATTTATGTTGTCATTGTTATTGGTGACGGGGTTAATGACGATTGCCCATTTTGGTAAGCAGACTATCGTCAAAGCAATGAGTGTATTGGTATTCCCCTTTATCGTGATATTGATGGTATTGGCGCTCTACTTGGTGCCATATTGGAGTAGCCGTTCGCTTGAAAATTTATGGCAGGGCGATACTGTGGGTGATGGGGCAATGACGTTATGGTTAGTGATTCCAGTGATGCTGTTTGCCTTTAATCATTCGCCTATTATTTCCGCTTTTGCTGTGGCGATGCATGATAAATACCAGGCCCAGGCTGAAAAAAAATGTTCACGCATTTTGGCGTGCAGCCACCTCATGATGGTTGTAACGGTAATGTTCTTTGTATTTAGTTGTGTGTTGAGTCTGTCGCCAGATAACCTTATGGAAGCAAAACAGCAAAATATTTCAATCTTGTCGTATCTTGCTAATCATTTTCATACCCCCATTATTGATTACCTTGCCCCGATCATTGCCTTTATCGCTATCGCTAAATCTTTTTTAGGTCACTATTTGGGAGCCTGCGAGGGCTTTAATGGGTTGATTATCAAATTGTTCTGTAGAAGGGGGAAAACTATCTCGCACTATCAGTTGAATCGCATCACCATGCTGTTTATGTTGATAACGGTCTGGATGGCTGCCACGTTGAATCCGAGTATCTTGGGGATGATAGAAATATTGATTGGCCCAGTTATTGCTACGTTACTATTTCTGTTGCCGGTCTATGCGGTATATAAAATTCCTGCTATGGCGAAATATGCAGGGCACATGAGCAATATTTTTGTTGTTACTATCGGCCTGGTTGCTATCTCTGGCATTTTATTGGCTTTGATCTAAATCGGGTTACTTACCCCAATTGATGCGGCCAAAGCCAGATGTTATCGGATAACGCCGACCTTTGCCAAAGTTACGTGCAGTAATGCATGGCCCGACTGTTGCTTGGCAACGTTTATGCTCACTGCTATCAACGAGATGAATCACTTTTCTAACTATCGTTTCATCAAATCCTTGAGCAACCAAGGCTGAAACAGAGTTATCTCGCATAATGTAACCTTCTAGGATTTTGTCTAGCACCTCATAAGCTGGGAGGGAATCCTGATCGGTTTGATTGGCCGCAAGTTCGGCAGAAGGGGGGCGTGAAATGACCCGTTCTGGAATAACCTGAGAGAGGGTATTTCTGTATCGCGCCAATTGAAATACGAGCGTTTTAGAAACATCTTTTAGCACGTTAAACCCCCCTGCCATATCTCCATACAATGTGGCATAACCTACAGCCATTTCAGTTTTGTTGCCGGTAGTTAATACGATATGCTGATACTGGTTAGATAATGCCATTAATACAACGCCCCGACAGCGTGCCTGGAGATTTTCATGCATTAGATTCTGCCCTATTTCCTGATGGTTTTTTGTCATGATGCCTGCTTTAGGATGAATAGGCATTAGGCTTAGCTGTTCAATAAAGGCATTGAACAGGGGTTCGATGGATATCTCGTTATATTCCATTCCTAGCATGTCAGTTTGTTTCTTGGCATCAACAATACTGATATCTGAGGTATAACGAAATGGCATCATGAGTGCCAGTACATTTTCTTTACCTAGTGCATCAACAGCGATGGCGAGCGTCAGCGCAGAATCGATACCACCAGATAACCCTAATATTGCCCCCCTAAGCCCGTTTTTGGTGACGTAATCTCGCAGCGCCAACCTGAGTGCTGTATATATCTCTGCCAACGCCGTTAACTCAGCAGGCAGCTGAGACATGGGGTTGATTGTTAATTCTTTTAATTGGCAGACAGTGATTTGTTCTTCAAAGGCATGCAGGCGATGGGTGATATTACCAGCTGCATCAAAAACTTTGGAAGCGCCATCAAATACCAACTCATCCTGACCGCCAATTTGGTTTAGATAGACTAACGGTATGCCTGTGCGCTTACAATGCGATCTCAGAAGGGCGTCGCGAATATGGGATTTGCCCTGATAATAGGGTGAGGCATTGACAGACAGCAAAATATCGGCATCCAATACTTTTAGTGTATCAATTGGTGTTTCAAACCATAAATCCTCACAAATGAGTAAGCCGAGACGATAATGCTTAAATTCCACCACGCAGCTGTGGGTGCCGGGACAAAAATAACGCTTTTCATCGAAGACGCCATCGTTGGGTAATTGTTGTTTAAAGTAACGCGCTAACAATTTACCCTTAAAAAATAAGGATACTGCATTGTAATGATGTTTACCTTCGCGCCAGGGATGGCCTAACAATATGCCTATCCTGCTAGCAGCCTGTAATTGTTTTAATTGGGCTTCGCAACGCTGATAGAAATCCTCTCGATACAGCAGATCTTCTGGTGGATAGCCGGATAAAGCTAACTCAGAAAACATGACTAAATCAGCCCCAGTTTTTTGTTGTTTCTGCAACGTTTTCAACATACGTTTTGCGTTGGCCTCAATGTCACCAACGTGCCAATTAAATTGAGCCAATACAATAGAAAGCTTTCTGCTCATTAGACCTTATATACCCATTCAACCTGAAGATACTGGAATTCTTACTGGAGAAGCGTCGCGAGTTTTTTTAAACATCATGATGTTGTTGATAATTATAGGCATAGTCGTTTCTAGCGTTTATAGGCATAGTCGTTTCCAGCGTTTTGAAGGCCAATGGGTATATCTCTTTCCAACCTACTGCCTGATGCTTTTCTTTGTTGCGCGGTGCTTGCCATCTCATCTACTCAAAACGAAGATTGCGTCAGCCCGGGTGTCTCGACTTCTCCCCCACTCGTCAAGATTAGAAAAGAGGTCTATTGTTATATTTCATCTTTCAAGCTATTTTTATTACGCCTACAGTGTAGGCAACGGGTAGACACTCCCTTATTAAGGGATAAGGATAAATCATGCTCACAACCGTAAGAATTCCCAGTATACAAGCAAAAATACTTTTCGAGGCAGCACAGGCCACAGACAACCTGAAGGACACCGGGAAATCATCTACTTCCAATGAATTATTTACTCTCCCTATCAGTATAAACAATAGTACTAACCGAATCTTTTCATTGCCTACCCTTTCCGCAAAAACTGGTACTGTTGAACATGCCTCATCCATGAAAGTTGGCAATGTAACAAAGACAAAAAAAATCAGATTTGGAAGAGAGGACGCGGTAAAAATTTTTACACCGGGCTCGATTATCGCTCCTGTAGGCTTGTTGGGCAAGCTGGATGATATGCTTAGTCAAGCGGATCAAAGTAAGATCATCAACCTTACGCAAAGCAACGCATTTGATACATTAGTCGAAGAATTTCAGCGTAACCATTCTACAATGACTATTGAAGAAAAAGCCCAGGCAAGTAATTTTATTGATGAATTTAATGCGATACGGACAAAACAGGCAAATAAACAGGCGAACAAACAGGCAAAAAAACAAGCTATCGTAGACAAACTTCATCAACTTGCGGAGCAAGCTGGTCAGGGTACCATCACAGAGGAACAAGAGAAAACATTTAATGACCTGCTTGGCGAATTGAAAAGTAAATTTATCCGTCGCCCTGGTGTGATGAATCTTTCAGATATGACAAAAATTCATAACATTGTCAACAGATACGATACCGCCCTCCTAAAACAAATGGCAATGAAGAAGTTGATTCAGCTAGCAGATAAAGCACAAGCTCAGCAGGTGACACGCACTCAAATTCAAGAATTTAGAGAAGTACACGGCAACTTAAAAGAAGAATTCGGCAACGAAATGAGCTATCAAGAAAAAGACGGATTGCAACAGATTGTTGATAAATTCAATGCTAAAGTGTTGAAGCAATCGACCATGAGAAATTTGCTTCACATGGCAGAAGTAGCCTGCCATCATCCCGTTACCTTCTCACAAGAGAAAGCATTCAACGCACAAGTTATAAAACTGGAACAGGGGATATCCTGTTGCTCGTTGACTGCCCAGGAGAAGGAAGTTCTATCAGGCGTAATTGATAAGTTCAATATAGCACTGACGAAACAGTCGATAATCACCAAACTGATTCAGCTGGCTAATAACGCCCAGAATCGCCCTGTTTCCCTCGAAGATAGGGAACAATTTAATTTATTACTGAATGAATTAAAGTCAACCGTTACTGACGTCATGATGACTCCTCTTGAGGTGAGGAAAGTAGAAAGTGCCCTTGCTATTTTTAATGCGATGATAAAAAAACAACTCAGTATAGACAAATTGACCAGCATTGCCGATGAAGCGAACAACGGACGACTTACCAAGAGGCTAGAAGAAGAATTTAATGCCGAGCTCATTAAGTTAAAAGGAGATCTATTGGTTAGTTCAACGCTGGGCCCCCTAGAAGCAACGGTAATACGAAGTGCCGTTGAGAAGTATAATATGGGTAAAGCGAAGGAGGCTGTTTTAAAGACACTACAAAATATTGCCCAAGAAGTCGCCCATCGTGCCAAGGTTACGGCATCACAATGCAAGGAATTAAAACGTCAATCTAAGGCTTTGGAGAGCACATTGGTGCACATGAACGTAGTCCAAAAAAAGCAGGCGATGGACCAAATTTTGACGATTAAAGCAACCTTAATCAATGAAAACCTGCGGATGACACTGGGAAGATTCATTAAACGTCGACGCGTTAATCATATACTGAGTATGCTTGAGAGAGCCATGCAGTTTGGAGGAAAATCCATTAAAATAGGCATTATCCAAACTGAAAATAAATCTAAGCCTAAGCTTTCTCTATTGAGGAGAGCTGCGGCTGTAACAAATCATAAGATCCAAGTTGAAGCAACCTCCGCTTCAACCTCCTTTTGATCTAGGTTGTAAAGATAATGATAGCTAAAGCGCTCGTCATAGTTGAGTCGCCGGCAAAGGTTAAAACAATTCATAAATATTTAGGGGATGATTATATTGTCAAGTCCAGCGTTGGCCATATTCGTGATTTGCCAACAAGTGGCACGAACGGTAGAAAGCGGCCTCGAGCACCCGCTAAAATTGCTGCAAAAAAAGATGTTGAAAAAGAGCCGAACATTGCCTTGATTAACCGTATGGGACTCGATCCCTATCATGGCTGGAAGGCCTATTATCAAATTTTACCAGGCAAAGAAAAGGTTGTTGCAGAGTTAAAACGTTTGGCTAAAGACGCTAGTCATATATATCTTGCAACAGACCTTGATCGTGAAGGAGAAGCCATTGCCTGGCATTTACGCGAGGTAATTGGTGGTGATAAAACGCGTTTTAGTCGGGTGATATTTAATGAAATTACTCGCCATGCTATTTGCCAAGCTTTTGATAAATCCATTGAATTAAACATTAACCGTGTTAATGCCCAGCAAGCCCGCAGGTTTATGGACAGAATTGTCGGCTACATGGTATCACCCTTGTTGTGGAAAAAAATCGCGCGAGGTCTCTCTGCAGGGCGAGTGCAATCAGTGGCCGTTAGGTTGGTTGTTGAACGTGAACAAGATATTAAAGCCTTTATCCCTGAAGAGTATTGGCGACTCCATGCCGATGTATTAACGCAAGACAATGTTAGCTTGCTTATGGAGGTCACCCATATTTACGATAAACCGTTTAAACCTCTTGATTCTGGCCAGACATATGCTGCAGTTAAGCAACTAGAGCAGGTTCCTTATCTGGTTTGGCGTCGTGAAGATAAGCCAATCATTAGTCGACCAAGTGCACCTTTTATCACCTCTACTTTGCAACAATCGGCCAGTACTCGCTTGGGATTTGGTGTAAAAAAAACGATGATGCTGGCGCAACGTTTATATGAGGCAGGGCACATCACCTACATGCGTACCGATTCCACCAATTTGAGTCAAGATGCCTTAGTGATGGTTCGTCATTATATTGCGAAACATTTTGGTGAGGATTACCTGCCATCGATTGCAAATCAGTATGTTAGTAAAGAAAATTCTCAAGAAGCCCACGAAGCCATACGTCCTTCTGACGTGAAGGTATCTGCTGAACAATTAAGCGATATAGAGGGCGATGCTAAGAAACTTTATCAGTTGATTTGGTCTCAATTTGTTGCCTGCCAAATGCTACCAGCTCAATATGACGTCACTTTATTGATAGTAAAGGCAGGGGATTATCAATTACGTGCAAAAGGACGCGTATTGCGCTTTGATGGCTGGACTACCGTGATGCCATCACGAAAAAATACTGAAGACATATTGCCTGCATTACAGGTCGGCTCTGGATTAGCGTTAAAAAAATTGCTCCCTAGCCAACATTTCACCAAACCAGCACCGCGTTACAGTGAAGCATCTTTGGTTAAAGAATTAGAAAAACGTGGTATTGGCCGCCCCTCGACCTATTCCTCTATCATTTCTACTATCCAGGAACGCGGTTATGTTCGCCTTGAGCAACGTCGCTTTTATGCAGAAAAAATGGGAGAAATAGTTACTGATCGTCTGAAAAATAATTTTACTGAACTAATGAGTTACGATTTTACAGCTAAAATGGAGGATAGCCTCGATCAGGTGGCAAACAACCAGATTGAGTGGAAAAAAATACTGGATGATTTTTTTGCTAAGTTTACTCAACAACTAGAGGCTGCTGAAAAAGATCCAAACCAAGGAGGAATGCCTCCCAATCAAATGGTACTAACTGCCTTAGCCTGTCCCAGCTGTGGACGCAAAATGGGGATACGTACTGCTGCTACTGGGGTATTTCTCGCTTGTTCTGGTTATGCGTTACTCCCCAAAGAGCGTTGTAAAACAACCATCAATCTGATACCAGAAGTGGAAGTTATCAATATTTTAGAGGGCGATGAAGCTGAAACAAACGCATTGCGCGCACGCCATCGTTGCCAAAAATGTGCAACGGCAATGGATAGTTATTTTATTGATAATACAAATAAATTACATGTTTGTGGCAATAACCCGCTATGTGATAGTTACGAAATGGAACAGGGTAAATTTCATCTTAAAGGCTACGAGGGGGGGGGTATCACATGTGAAAAATGTGGTGCTGACATGCAGTTGAAATTAGGGCGTTTTGGTAAATATATGGGTTGTATTAATGAGGCTTGCAAGAATACTCGTAAGATCTTAAGCAATGGTGAAATTGCCCCCCCTAAGGAAGATCCTATTCCGTTACCAGAATTAATTTGTAATAAATCAGATGCTTATTTTGTTTTACGTGACGGTGCCTCAGGTATTTTCTTGGCAGCCAATACTTTTCCTAAGTCCAGGGAAACACGAGCCCCCTTGGTAGAAGAGTTACTGTTGTTTGAAGAACGGTTACCAGAAAAACTGCGTTATTTGGCACAAGCGCCGCCGTGTGACGCTGCAGGCAATAAAACCGTTGTACGTTTTAGCCGTAAAACAAAACAACAATATGTCTCATCAGAAAAAGCGGGAAAAGCGACAGGTTGGTCTGCTTTTTATATTGACGGTCAATGGATTGAGAGGAAAAAATAACGTTTCTAGCAACAAAGTCCCATTAGGACTTTTGCATAACCTCTAAATAAGGTATACCGATTAGCCAGTGTAACTACTCATATAAATATAACTACCATATGTAGTGCAACTACCACATAGTAGTTGTAGTGCAACTAGCACATAGTAGTGCAACTACCATATGGAGTATTCCTCCATATATAGTATTCCTGATGCCGTTTGCGTGAGCCAGAATGTGCAAGATAGTATCTGGCCATGTCAGAACAGTATAATAAAGGTTTTCATAAGGTTATAACTTACGCATACTACTAAATAAGGTATACCGATTACCAGTAGAGATACTACATCAGTAGGAATACTACATGTAGTATTCCTGCCTGCCGTTTGCGTAAGTCCTTAAAGGTGTTGTCAGTATCGGCCACGAGGCAGTGGCACATGGAACCTGGGACGGTACGATATGAAATTGCAGCAACTACGTTATATTGTTGAAGTGGTTAATCATAATCTCAATGTATCATCAACTGCTGTAAGGCTTTATACTTCGCAACCTGGTATAAGCAAACAAATTAGAATGTTAGAAGATGAACTCGGCATTCGGATTTTTTCTCGACATGGCAAGCATCTTACTGAAATAACTTCAGCCGGCACGGAAGTATTATGTATTGCTAAAGAAATTTTATCTAAAGTAGATGCGATAAAAGCCATCGCAGGAGAACACACCAGGCCAGATAAAGGAACGCTTAACATAGCAACGACACACACCCAAGCCCGTTATGCGCTTCCTGCTGTTATTAAGGGTTTTATCGCATCTTATCCCTCTGTTGCACTCCATATACACCAAGGGTCACCAGGGCAAATCATTGAAGCGGTATCTAAAGGCAAGGTAGATTTCGCCATCGCTACAGAATCGTTATATTTGTATCATCATTTGGTAATGTTACCTTGTTATCAATGGATTTGTGCGATAATTGTTAAATCTGATCACCCGTTGGCGGTCAAACCTCAGGTCAGTATCGCTGATTTGGCTCTTTACCCACTGGTGACTTACACTCCTGGCTTTATTTCCCGTTCAGAGTTAGATGCTGCATTTCATCATGCCGGATTGACAGCGAAGATAGTTTTCACCGCAACAGATGCTGATGTGATAAAAACTTACGTGCGGTTGGGTTTAGGGGTAGGTATCATTGCCAAAATGGCCATTGATCCTGTATTAGATACGGATTTGGTTACCATAGAAACTAAGGATATTTTTACCTATAGCACGGCGAAAATTGGTTTTCGTCGTAGCACTTTTTTACGTAGTTACATGTATGACTTCATTTGGCGTTTAGCTCCGCATTTAACGCAGGATCTTATCAATCAGGTTATTACCTCAAGTACTGATGATGATATCCAAGCAATGCTTAAAAGTATTACCTTGCCGATAAAATAACCCCATTTTGCTTGTAATCTGGGTGAACCAGCTGTTTCTCTACTTATCCGTCGGCTTTCAATCTGCCGCTGTGTTGGCTACGCTACTCGCCAGAATGACTTACGTTTCTAGGATCAAGGGCTCAACCTTTTTGCCGCAAAGCTGTAATTTGACATACTTGAGATATATTCAGGTTAGCTAGATCGAGGACGGTGAAAAGAAAGCCAAAAGCCAGTGGGTGCGGTTATCAATTTTTTATTGTTGTTAAAATGTTATTAGAACTTTAGATTGTGGTAATCTGCCAGCACCGTTATCCATTAGTAGCAGTTGTGCATAGGCTTCATAAAAGGGGAAAATTGTGACGTCTGACCTTAAAAAAATGAGCATGGCCATACTGACTGTGAACAACAATCAATATGATTACTGCAGTTTACCACAAGTCGCCAAATACATTGGAGACATTAACAGCTTACCCAAGTCTATGAAGGTTTTGTTAGAAAATTTATTACGTCATATTGATGGGAAAAGCGTTAAAGAAAATGACTTAAAAGCAGTTGTGCACTGGTTAGCCTCTGGGCATGCAGATGGTGAGATTGCTTTCCGCCCGACACGCATCTTGATGCAAGATTTCACCGGCGTACCAGCAGTCGTTGATTTGGCTGCTGTTCGCGACGCAGTACAAAAATTAAGCAAAGACCCTAAAAAAGCGCAAGCGGTTAACCCGCTGATACCAGTTGACTTGGTTATAGATCACTCGGTTACGGTGGACGAATATGGCAATAAAGGGGCTTATACTGAAAATACGCGTCTTGAGATGGAACGCAACCATGAACGTTACGCATTTTTACGCTGGGGACAGCAGGGATTTAATAAATTTCGGGTAGTCCCTCCCGGGACAGGGATTTGCCATCAGGTTAATTTAGAATATTTAGGGCAAACTGTTTGGCATGAACAACAGGGTGATCGGCATCTTGCTTATCCAGACACGTTAGTTGGAACGGATTCCCATACTACCATGATCAACGGATTGGGTGTTTTGGGCTGGGGGGTAGGTGGCATAGAAGCAGAGCTTGCTATGTTGGGTGAACCTATTTCAATGTTAATTCCGGATATTGTCGGTTTCAAACTAACAGGCAAGTTGAATGTCGGTATCACCGCTACTGATTTGGTCTTAACCATAACGCAAATTTTACGTAATTATGGTGTTGTCGGTAAATTTGTTGAATTTTATGGCGATGGCTTGGTGGATGTACCATTGGCTGATCGAGCGACCATTGCCAATATGTCGCCGGAATATGGAGCGACCTGCGGATTTTTTCCCGTAGATGACATAACACTACATTACATGCGTCTTAGTGGACGTAGCAACGACCAGGTTGCACTTACTGAAGCATATACTAAAATTCAAGGGTTATGGCGTTACCCTGGCGATGAACCTGTATTCACTTGTTCCCTGGAACTGGATCTTGGAGAAGTCAAACCTTGTTTAGCCGGTCCAAAGCGCCCGCAGGATAGAGTTGAATTAGATGATGTTCCAAAAGTTTTTAACAGATTGACTGAAATAGATACATGCCGCCAAAAAGATAAAACAGAGCATGTACACTGTATTCTTAAGAACAAACACTACAATATACAAAATGGCGCCGTTGTTATCGCCGCTATTACTTCTTGTACCAATACTTCTAATCCTAGCGTATTGATGGCAGCCGGTTTGCTGGCTAAAAAGGCAGTTAAAAAAGGTTTACAAACGAAGGATTGGGTAAAAACTTCTCTTGCCCCTGGCTCTAAGGTAGTAATGGAATATCTAAAGGCGGCAGGTTTAATCCCTTATTTAGAAACTCTTGGGTTTAACATAGTTGGGTATGGCTGTACAACTTGTATTGGTAATTCTGGTTCTTTGGTTGAACCCATTGAAACGGCGATTAAAGCTGGGGATTTAACAGTAGCTGCCGTACTTTCTGGAAACCGTAACTTTGAAGGTCGCATTCATCCATTAGTTAAAACAAATTGGTTAGCATCACCACCCTTAGTCATTGCTTATGCATTGGCTGGAAACATAAAGCTTGATCTTACCAAGGATGTTTTAGGAGAAGATCAAAACGCTCAGCCAGTCTACTTGAAGGATATTTGGCCCAGTGATCGTGAAATTGCCGCCGCCATTAAAAACGTAAAAACTGATATGTTTCATAAGGTATATAGTGAAGTTTTTGATGGTGACGAGAAATGGCGTGATATTTTAATTGAAAATTCAGTTACTTATCATTGGCAAACAGATTCAACCTACATTCGTCACCCACCATTTTTTGATGGTATGCCCCTTACCCCTTCTCCTTTACAAGATATTAAAAACGCGCGTATTTTGTTGCTCTTGGCAGATTCGGTGACGACAGATCATATTTCTCCTGCAGGTAGCATTAAACCGGATAGTCCAGCGGGACGGTATCTTATTCACCGGGGAGTGGAGATTAAAGAGTTTAATTCTTATGGTTCGAGACGCGGTAACCACGAAGTCATGGTACGGGGTACCTTCGCTAATATACGTATTCGCAATGAGATGCTACCCAATACTGAAGGCGGCATAACAAGGCATCTCCCATCGCAAAATCAAATGTCTATTTATGACGCTGCTATGCGATATTTAAAAGAAAAAGTCCCTTTAGCGATAGTTGCCGGAAAAGAATACGGCTCAGGATCCAGCCGAGATTGGGCGGCAAAAGGACCATGTTTGTTAGGGATTAGAGTCGTTATTGCCGAGTCTTTCGAACGTATCCATCGTTCTAACTTGATAGGGATGGGAATTCTTCCCCTTGAATTTCCACGTGGCGTCACCCGTAAGACGCTGGGACTAAAAGGAGAAGAACTGATAAGTATTAGCGGATTGCAGAATGTACGCCCAAGACAACTGATCCCCATGGTTGTCACCTATGCTGACAAACCCAATGAAGTTATTGACATGCATTGTCGCATCGATACGAATAATGAACTGACCTACTTTCAGCATGGTGGTTCGCTTCATTATATTATTCGTAAAATGCTATGACAGACTGCTTAATGCGTTAGGGTTTACGCATATACTCAATAAGGTTGATTGTCTGCAGACATACTACAGGCAGTATTTTGCCTGCCGTTTGCGTAAATCCTATGGGTGTGGGTATGGGATAGGTATGGGTATAGTGGGTATGGGTATAGTGGGTATATGGGTATATGGGTATAGTGGGTATGAGTATAGTTCAACAGTACCCATAATCCATCAGGCGTTGGTAACGGCTGTTCAATAAGTCCTCGTTATTTAATTTGTCTAGAGTGTTAAGATCAGCTAGCAACTGGGTTTTTAATGATATCGACATAGTTAACAGATCGCGATGCGCACCGCCTAGAGGCTCAAGAATAACCGCATCGATCATTTTTAGTTTCTTAAGGCGATGGGCGGTAATCCCCATGGCTTCCGCTGCCAGCGGGGCTTTATCAACGCTTTTCCACAAAATAGAAGCACAGCCTTCCGGAGAAATCACCGAATAGGTGCTGTACTGCAGCATGTTGATTTTATCGCCAACCCCGATGGCTAATGCTCCGCCAGATCCCCCTTCGCCAATTACAGTGCAAATAATCGGCACTTTTAGGCAGGACATTTCACGTAAGTTACGCGCAATTGCTTCTGCCTGACCACGTTCTTCCGCCCCAACACCAGGATATGCTCCTGGCGTATCGATAAAGGTAATAACAGGTAATGTAAAACGTTCTGCCATTTCCATTAACCGCAGCGCCTTACGATAGCCCTCTGGGGCAGGCATACCAAAGTTGCGGCGTACTTTCTCTTTTATGTCACGTCCTTTTTGGTGACCAATTACCATCACCGGACGTGCCTCTAATCGAGCAAGGCCCCCAACAATGGCTTTGTCATCAGCGTAAGCGCGATCCCCTGCCAATTCCTGAAAATCAGAAAAAATATTGGTAATATAGTCCAGAGTGTGAGGCCGGCGGGGATGACGAGCTAACTGGGCAATTTGCCAGGCGTCGAGATTAGCAAAAATTTTGCGTGTTAATTCACTGCTTTTTTCCCGTAGCTGTCGGATTTCTTCATCGAGATCAATCATCAGTTTATTATCCTGACGGTTGAGGCTGATCGCCATTAACGAGTCTATCTTCGCTTCTAGCTCAGTAATCGGCTGTTCAAAGTCCAGAAAATGTAACCCCATAAGCTTCCTATTAGCATACCCAAAGTAGTTCAAACGCCGCTTTGCTGAAAAGCGGTGTTTTTGATCCTAGGCTTAAGTGAATTCTGGCTCTCCCTTTGCTGCCAACAGCGCTGCAACTCTGGAAGGTGATGGGTACAAAATCAATCAAATTCTAATTGGACTTGCTCCTCACCGAGCAAGCTGTGTAAATCCATCAGTAATCGCCCAGTAGGGGTAACCCGCCACTGTTCCCCGCAAAGCAGCCTAGCACAGGCCTGGGTGTTTTTGTAATATAAAAACACCGGTACAGTTCCTGTACAGTGAGGTTCTAGTAACTGACAAAGCTGGGTTAATAAACCCTCGTTGATTTTCTGATCAATCAAGGAAATACTGAGAGCGCGAGCATGTTTTTCCCGTGCTTGGACGATATCCATGACTTCATTGGCAATCATTTTGCAAGCGCCGGTAACCTCATCAACACTGACTTGCCCTCGCACCAACAGAATCTGGTCTTTTTGCAATAAAGGCTGATATTTTTCCAATGCTTCGCCAAATATCATGATCTCGAGGCGACCAGAAGCATCATCCAGCGTACAGAGGCCAATACGGTTCGCCCGTTTGCTGGTTATCACTTTGGCAGCGACGACCAAACCAACGAGAGTAGTGGTTTTCCCTTTAGCGGTTGCTTGGATATCCTTCAAGCGTTTCCCATTGGTATAATGGACTATTTCTGAAAGATAGGGGGTCAAAGGGTGGCCAGTCAAATAGAGTCCTAATGTGTCTCGTTCACCTTCTAATACCACTTGTTGTTGCCATGCTGGTGTGTTGCTCCAAAATTGTACAGTTTGTTTTGCCGCTGATATCCCAAACATATCCTCTTGGCCACTGGTTTGTGCTTTAACTTGTTGATCGGCCGCTTTCATTGCCTCGTTTAAGCAAGCCATTAAGGCCGCACGATGCGGGCCAAGCTTATCGCAAGCCCCCGAAAGAATGAGTTTTTCTAACGTACGACGGTTTAGCTTTTTGTTATCCACACGGGCACATAGAGAGAATAAATCATTGAACTTTCCGGCCTGCTGGCGCGCTACCAGGATAGCCTCAATGGCCCCAGCCCCCACCCCTTTTACGGCCCCAATACCATAAACAATCTCAGCATTATTATTAACATGAAAACGATAATAGCTATTATTGATATCTGGCGGTAAAATAGTTAATCCCATATGGCGACATTCATCCACTAGGGGTACGATTTTGTCGGTATTATCCATATCTGCTATCATCACTGCCGCCATAAATTCAGCCGGATAGTGCGCTTTTAACCATAGCGTTTGGTAAGAGAGCAGGGCGTAAGCGGCAGAATGTGATTTATTAAAACCATAACCGGCGAATTTTTCTACCAAATCGAATATATTTATGGCCAGTAGAGGATCGATCCCTTTTTTTTTGGCCCCCGCTTCAAATATGACGCGCTGTTTTTCCATTTCTGTTGGCTGTTTCTTGCCCATTGCGCGCCGTAATAGATCTGCCTCCCCCAAAGAATACCCCGCCAATACCTGAGCGATCTGCATAACTTGTTCTTGATACAGAATGATCCCGTAAGTAGGGGCTAAGATGGGTTTTAATGATTGATGTTGCCACTTAGCATCAGGGTAGGAGAGGAGTTCTCGTCCCTGTTTTCGGTCGATGAAATTGTTGACCATCCCAGATTGCAATGGGCCTGGGCGAAATAAGGCGACGAGGGCGATAATATCTTCAAAGCAGTCTGGTTTGAGGCGTCTGATAAGGTCTTTCATGCCACGGGATTCCAATTGGAATACCGCCGTTGTCTCAGCGCGTTGTAATAAGGCGAAACTTTTTTCATCATCTAAAGCAATGACGCTAACATCGATGGCGGGTAAGTGAATCTTTGCCCGACGCACATTAACCATCTCTAACACTGTGCTGATCACAGTTAAGGTTCGCAATCCTAAAAAGTCAAATTTTACTAATCCGGCATATTCCACATCATTTTTATCAAACTGCGTAAGCGGATTATTGCCTTGAGCATCACAATACAATGGCGTGAAATCGGTGATTTTTGTTGGCGCGATCACCACTCCCCCTGCGTGCTTGCCAGCGTTGCGGATTACCCCCTCTAATTTGCGCGCCATATCTATAAGCGCTTTAACCTCTTCATCAGACTGATACAGTTTTCTTAATTGCGGCTCTATTGCTAGTGCTTTGGTAAGGGTCATGTTGAGATCATGGGGGATGAGCTTGGCGATGCGATCGACAAATCCATAAGGATGTTCTAATACCCGTCCGACATCGCGGATAACAGCTTTTGCTGCCATAGAACCAAAGGTGATAATTTGTGCTACCGCCTCACGGCCGTACAACGCTGTGACGTGCTCTATTACCTGATCGCGTTTATCCATACAAAAATCGATATCAAAATCAGGCAATGAAACCCGCTCAGGGTTAAGGAAGCGTTCAAATAGCAAATTGAAGGCCATGGGATCAAGATCGGTGATATTTAACGCGTAGGCGACCAAAGAACCAGCGCCAGAGCCTCGTCCTGGACCAACGGGGATGTTATTATCTTTTGACCATTGGATAAATTCCATCACCACTAAAAAATACCCGGCAAAACCCATCTGATTGATCACCTGAAGTTCAATCATCAAACGTTTATCGTAGACAGGGCGTTTTTCTTCCAGGAGATCATCTGAAGGAAACAATAGGCGCAGGCGGTTATCTAGTCCTTCTTTAGCTCTAGCAATCAAAAACTCTTCACTACTTTGTTTTCCAGCAGGAAACTGTGGTAAAAAATATTTGCCAAGCTGCAAGGTGACGTTACATCGCTTAGCGATTTCAACGCTATTGGTTAATGCTTCAGGAATATCAGCAAAGCATTGGGTCATTTGCGCAGCATCGCGCATAAATTGTTGAGGACTGTAATGTTGCGGTCGTTTTGGATCGGTGAGTGTGACGCCCTCATGGATGGCGACCCGAATATCGTGAGCTTCAAAATCAGTTGCCTCAATAAAACGGACATCATTGGTAGCAACTACTGGCAACCCATGGCTGCTGGCAAGGGTTAATGCTAGATGCAGATAACGCTCTTCATCGGGTCGTCCGGTGCGGATCAACTCAAGATAATAGTTATCTGGAAAATAGCGTTGGTAAAAGAGGAGAGATTGCTTAATGTGAGTTTGGTGTCCGCGCAGCAGCAGTTTTCCTAGCTCACCCTTCCGGCCGCCAGAGAGTAGTAGTAGTCCATTGGCGTTCTCCATTAACCAGTCGCGACAAATAACCGGTCCTGCAGGGCCATAACCAGCTTGGTAAGCACGAGAAATTAACAAGATAAGGTGACGATAGCCTTCGTTATTACGGGCAAGTATCGTTAGATGGCTAAATTCGTCCCCCAATACTTCGCTTTTTAGCAGCATATCGGCGCCGATAATTGGCTTTATCCCGGCACGCCATGCTTGGGTATAAAATTTAATCAAGCCACATAAATTGCTAATATCGGTTAACGCCAATGCCGGCATTGCCAAAGCAGCTGCCTTGTTGATTAATGCATCCACCTTAGCTAACCCATCTCTCATGGAATAATCACTATGAACGCGCAAGTGGATAAAAGCAGGATCTGGCATGAGTCAGTGACCAAGAATCTAATGAAAATACGGGTAGTAAAAATGGCGGGCAACAGGACTACGACGCCAAAGCATTGGTGCGTACCTATCAGGTTTAAGCAGCATTAAGGAATCAGGCGGTTAAATATTTTTCAGCAGAAACCTTATCCTCCGAGGAAGTTCCATTAGGATTGATACCCGTCACCTTTTAAACTATTAAACTATAGCGGTGTTAGCAGCAAAGTGCTCGCCCCTATCTGGTCGTCCAGGATCAAGGGCTCGCCCCCTTGCAGCAAAGCTGCAATTCGACATACTTTGGGTATACATCATCTTAAGTAACAGGTTAACAACAGGTCGACCTCATAATCGTTATTTTTGCGATAAGCATTAAAGAAATGACCTGAATGATATTTTTGCGCAATGTAGATATCCAATAGGGAGAATGGTTTATAGTAGAATCAGAGTCATATCTCTTATATCGCTTCATCTCTCTTTCGACACCTACTGCGTGAGGGGGGAGAAGTCAAGACGCCCGGGGCATGCCGCAACCTTCGTTCCCATGCTAGTACATGAGGATTGTGAGCATCGCATAACGCAGCATTCTCACCACGCAGTAGGTTTCAAAAAATATAAGGTCTAATAACGAATTACCTCATTGCCTTGGCTCAAAGCTTTATTTCCTTACAAAAAAGCTGGACGAGGGCTTTTAGCATAAGACAATTAGAAAAGCGCAGGGAGACGGCACCTTTATGATTACAATGAAAGATGTTGCAAAAATAGCAGGTGTTTCTACAGCAACCATATCACGAACATTGATGCATCCTGAAAAAGTATCAATTTCTACGCGTAATAGGGTAGAAAGTGCGGCGCTAGCAATGGGGTATCTACCACATTCTGTATCACGTCAAATCAAAAAACAAAATAATTCGTATACCATTTTGGTTCTCGTACCAGATATCGGCGATCCTTTTTTTACTGATATTATTCATGGGATTGAACAGAGAGCGAACCAAGAAGGTTGCCTGGTGTTGCTTAGAAATTGTGCCAAGCAATGTCAATTGAATCAATCCTTAACTAACTTTATCAGTACTAAGCAAGTAGATGGCATGATACTACTGGGGGCAAACTTGCCCATTGATCTGAATCAATACAAACAAAAACAACCCTATTTATTGCCAATGGTCATGGCTAATGACTTTGACCCTAAATTGGGTTTGCCCACGGTACATGTCGATAATCTTACTGCTGCATTTGAAGCAGTGCATTACTTGTATAAATTAGGGCATCGAAAAATCGCTTGCATCAGTGGGCCTGAGAGTACTTTGTTTGCTCGTTATCGCCTGCAAGGTTATATTCAAGCACTACGCCGTAATGGCATCGCAGTAGATGAAAATTACATCGTTATTGGTGATTTCAGCTATGAAGCAGGGGCTAAAGGGATGGCCACATTGATGGCCACATCGTACCCGCCTAGCGCTATTTTCTGTCATAATGATATCATGGCCATCGGGGCTATCAGTCAAGCTAACAAACTTGGACTAGCAGTCCCCCATGACGTCTCCATCGTTGGCTTTGATAAGCTTGATCTAGCAAAGTATTGTCTGCCATCATTAACTACGGTCGAGCAACCTCGATATCAAATTGGTCAAGAAGCTATGCTCTTATTATTTAAACAACTACAGGGGAATTTCGCAACAAATAATTCACAATTGTTAAAAACAACCTTGATTGTTCGAGAAAGTACTTCTGTACCTAAAATCCAGGAAAACAGGGTAAGGATAAAACGATAGTGACACAAAAAGACTACGTCATCCGTGGATGCCCTGCAAGAAGGAAACGTAAAAGGAAAAAACATCCTGCAACACTGGGCCTTCCCAAAACAGCCCTGGTATTTGTGGTTGTTTTGCTAGTTTTTTTTATTGCCGGGCTTTATTTTTTTATTCCCTATAACAAAACAAAAAATAACCTCCCCACGCCGTTATCATCCCAAAGTTTACGGCTTACCGATTCGCTGCCGCCAAAACCAGAAGAACGCTGGCGTTATATTAAGGATTTAGAAAATCCTCAAGTTAATATCCAGTTACCTGCGAAAAACCCGCCTTCTTCAGAGCCGGAGATCAGTTCAGCAACACAACTTACTGATGAACAGCGTCAATTGTTGCAGCAAATAGAGTCTGATAGGCGGAAGTTTCCACCCCAACAGAAGCTGTTGTCTAGCAAAGCGCTGAAGCCATCCCTCCCTCCCTCTTTTGTTGTAAAAAAGCCATCTGGGATAAACGATCAAACCGATTTGACGTATAGCAAAAATACTTCGCCAACAATCAGCTCTCATGAAACAACTTTTTCTACTTCAACACCTGGTGTCCCAGGCCATTCTAAAAAAGAGAAAACAGAAAGTTGGACAATTCAATGCGGTTCTTTCCCGACAGTAGAGCAAGCTGAAAGCATTCGTGCAAAATTGGCATTCTCTGCTATAGAAAGCCATATAATGGTTCATGGAAGTTGGTATCGCGTTGTATTGGGGCCATATAGTCATCGCTCGTTGACAAATAGGGCACTACAGAAACTCAAAAACGCATCAATTTCCAGCTGTTCTCCCCTTTTGCTTGGGGTTGAAAAGTATTAACTTCTCCCCCATTTATACTCGAAGCGCTTCACAGTATAGCTTTGGCTGCATGGGTCCTTGATCTAGGGTTAAGTGATTTTGGCAAACACCTGTAGCTAACACAGCGGCAGCTTGAAAAAACAAGTATACGGCGTTGTTTCTTCCTGCTCTAAGGATAAAGGAGGAAAGCACTCTCGCCTCCTTTTTCCATCCAAGGGCATTTGTTTGTGACAACAATAGTAAGTGTACGACGTAATAACCATGTCGTTATCGGCGGCGATGGACAGGTCACTCTGGGTAATACGATAATGAAGGGCAATGCACGCAAGGTCCGCCGTCTTCATCATGATCGTGTCATTGCTGGTTTTGCTGGTGGAACCTCTGATGCCTTCACGTTGTTTGAATTATTCGAAGAGAAACTAGAGAAACATCAAGGCCATTTGGTGAAAGCGGCTGTTGAACTGGCAAAAGATTGGCGAACCAACCGTACGCTGCGTCGCCTTGAGGCTTTGCTCGCTGTTGCTGATGAAAAAGCATCACTTGTTATTACTGGTAACGGGGATGTTATACAGCCAGAAAACGATTTGATTGCTATTGGCTCAGGTGGGCCATATGCTCAATCGGCTGCCCGCGCCTTGTTGGAAAATTCAACATTAACTGCTCGCGAGATAACTGAGAAAGCACTGAATATTGCAGGGGATATCTGTATATACACCAACCGTTTTCATACCATTGAAGAACTAACTTTACAGCCCTAAGGATCAGGATATGTCTGGTATGACCCCGCGCGAGATTGTCAGTGAGTTAGATAAGTACATCATTGGCCAAAATAAAGCTAAACGCGCTGTTGCTATCGCTCTTCGTAACCGCTGGCGGCGTATGCAGCTTAACGAGGAATTGCGCTATGAAGTAACACCAAAAAACATTTTGATGATAGGTCCTACTGGGGTGGGCAAAACGGAAATAGCACGTAGGTTAGCCAAGCTTGCCAATGCGCCATTTATCAAAGTGGAAGCAACAAAATTCACTGAAGTCGGCTATGTTGGTAAAGAAGTTGATTCTATCATCCGGGATCTTACTGATGCGGCAATCAAGATGGCGAGACATCAATCCATTGAAAAAATGCGCCAACGGGCAGAAATATTGGCTGAAGAGCGTATTTTAGAGATATTGCTGCCACCAGCGAAAAATAACTGGCCTCAAACTGATGAACCCCAAAAACCAACAGCGACCTATAATACCTTCCGTAAAAAGTTACGTGCTGGGCAGTTGGATAATAAAGAGATAGAAGTCGAACTGCCTGTCTCCCCTGTTGGTATAGAAATTATGGCCCCACCTGGCATGGAAGAAATGACTAACCAGTTACAATCTATGTTCCAAAGCATTGCGGGTCAAAAAAGAAAGGCACGAAAAGTTAACATTAAGGAAGCGTTTAAATTACTCGTTGAAGAAGAAGCGACAAAATTAGTCAACCCCGAAGAATTAAAACGTCAGGCCATCGATGCAGTTGAGCAACAGGGCATCGTATTTATTGATGAAATAGATAAAATATGCAAGCGGGGGGAAACGACAGGATCAGATGTTTCACGTGAAGGTGTACAGCGCGATTTGTTGCCGTTGGTGGAGGGTTGTACCATTTCAACTAAGCATGGCATGGTAAAGACAGACCACATTTTGTTTATAGCTTCGGGAGCCTTTCAAGTTGCAAGCCCAGCAGACTTGATCCCAGAGCTGCAAGGGCGTTTGCCAATTCGCGTTGAACTCACTGCACTGACTGCAAGAGATTTTGAACGTATTTTAACTGAACCTAGCGCCTCATTAACTGAACAATATAAAGCATTAATAGCCACCGAAGGGATGACGATTGATTTTTCTAGCGATGGTATTCGTAACATTGCTCAGGCAGCTTGGCAAGTTAATGAGCAAACAGAAAATATTGGCGCTCGTCGCTTGCACACTATTCTAGAGCGTCTAATGGAAGATATTTCCTTTGATGCTTCTGAAAAAAAAGGGGAGTCTACCGTTATTGACGCCGCCTATGTTAGCCAGCATCTCGATGAACTGGTATCTGATGAAGATTTGAGCCGATTTATTTTATAGTAGGACTTACGCAAAACTACTAAATAAGGTATACAGATTGCCAGTAGAACTACTACATCAGTAGAACTACTACATGTAGTATTCCTGCCTACCGTTTGCATAAGTCCTATATAATTCAGGTTGCGACGTAAAAATTATCATCATTCCCGTCACCGAAGTGTTTCGAATAGAAGCGGCAAGGAGGGGAAGCTCTTCATCTTAGAGGGGCGATGCTTGATTGAGATGAGCACCTGCAGCCAACTCAGTTAAAATTTGAAAGGCGGTGGCTAAAACAGGTATCGGCTTTGTAACTTATCCTCCTTTATTAACAGTTGCTAAAAAAATAAATCGATTTTTATTGATGTTTTCTTTACAATCTCGCAATTTTAATTGTGTTAGAAAATATTTCCAGACGGGGTTTGTCGTTCCGGCTAGGTTTGTTCAAAGAGAGTAGTGATTGTAGATTTAAGGTCTACCTACGGTGGACTCGGCTTTTTCGCTTTTGCGTGCTATCATGGCATCCATTTTTTTGAGTAACCATTGATGAAAACTTTTACAGCCAAATTGAATTTCGTAAAACCTGATTGGTATGTTATCGATGCTACTGGCAAAACTTTAGGCCGCCTTGCAACTGAGCTAGCGCGGCGTTTACGTGGCAAACATAAGGTGGAGTACACTCCCCATGTCGATACCGGCGATTACCTTATTGTGTTAAATGCAGAAAAAATTGTCGTAACGGGTAGTAAGCGTACCGATAAGATATATTACCATCACACAGGTTATATAGGTGGGATCAAACAAATAACCTTTGAAAAAATGCTCTCTCGTTGCCCTGAACGAATTATCGAGATAGCAGTGAAAGGTATGTTGCCTAAAGGGCCATTAGGCCGTGCAATGTATCGTAAACTAAAGGTTTATGCAGGAGCTGAGCATATTCATGAGGCGCAACAACCGCGATGTTTGGAAATTTAGTCGGAATTTATGGTAATGGATAAAAATCAATACTATGGTACGGGGCGCCGCAAAAGCTCTACCGCTCGTGTTTTTATTAAGCCTGGTAATGGTAATATCGCTATTAATCAACGTAGCCTAGAGGTTTATTTTGGACGCGAAACAGCTCATATGATGGTTCGTCAACCGCTTGAATTGGTTAATATGCTAGGTAGATTTGATCTGTATATTACCGTTAAAGGGGGGGGGGATTCTGGTCAAGCAGGCGCTATTCGCCATGGTATCACCCGAGCGCTAATACAATATGAGCCAGCTTTTCGCGGTGAGTTGCGTAAAGCTGGTTTCGTGACACGCGATGCCCGTGAAGTAGAACGCAAAAAAGTAGGGTTGCGTAAAGCGCGCCGTCGTCCACAATTCTCTAAACGTTAATTTTATATCGATGGTTAAAAACCCGGAAAGCACCGGGTTTTCTCGTAATTGACACAGTAATCGGGCGTATTGTTTAACTTATATTTAGTATTTAGATCGCTATCCAATAGATTTCAAGATGCAGGAAGGCAGCAACTGAACGAATCCCCGGGAACTTATTCAAGTAGGTGCTCGGATGAGAAAAGGAAGCCGCACCTACAGCTTGCAAGATGCAGGGTAACAGTGAAGTAACGTTGATAAGTAGCATGTATCCCGATAGTGATGCGCAGGCAGGCGGGAAGAAAAAACTGGAATTGTTTCTTAGTTAGGGGGGGAGGTTCATGGCTGTTGCTGCCAACAGGCGTTCGGTAATGACTTTGTTTTCTGGATCGACGGACATTTTTAGCCACCAAGTACGTATCGTCTTGGCAGAAAAAGGTGTTAATGTTGCCATCGATCAAGTAGAAACGGGCAGGCTACCACAAAGTTTAGTTGATCTTAACCCTTATTGCACAATACCTACATTGGTGGATCGTGATTTAACCTTATATGAACCACGTATCATTATGGAGTATTTAGATGAGCGTTTCCCTCATCCGCCCTTGATGCCGGTCTATCCAGTGGCTCGTGGTACCAGCCGCTTGATGATGGATCGTATTGAAAAAGATTGGTACTCCTTGCTCCACATTGCTAAACACGGTCAAGTTCAAAAATCGCAGACGGCGCGTAGACGGTTAAGTGAAGAGCTGCTGGCCCTTGCTTCAGGATTTACACCTTACTTCATGAGTGAAGAATTCAGCTTGGTCGATTGTTATCTTGCTCCTTTGCTGTGGCGTCTAGCAGATTTAGATATCGAGCTTACGGGAACAGGCGCTAAAGAGTTAAACGTCTATATGGCACGCACTTTCGGGCGCAATACATTCCAGGCTTCTTTAACAGATGCTGAGCGAGAAATGCATCCACAAACCTGGAGTGCATGATGACAGAAAATATACAGATGTCTCCGAACCGTCCTTACTTGCTACGCGCGTTTTATGACTGGTTTGTTGACAATAAACTTACCCCCTACATCGTGGTGGATATAAGATGTCAGGGAGTTGTTGTCCCTCAGGAACACGTTCGAAATAATCAAATTGTATTAAATATAGCGCCGCAAGCAGTGGATAATTTGCAACTTAACAACGATTCTGTACGCTTCGATGCGAGTTTCTGTGGCGTATCGCGTTTGATAAAGGTACCAATGGCTTCAATTTTGGCGATTTATGCTCGTGAAAATGGTACTGGTACGATGTTTGAACCAGAACCTGCTTACAGTTCCGTGGTGCATGTTTCTAATAGTGAAACTGAGGGTGGCAATGATGATAAAGAACCTCCTAAGGATCCCCCTCAACCTCCACGTGGTCGCCGGCGCCGTCCAGCGTTGCGGGTAGTAAAGTAATCCCTCCAACATAAACTTTTATGCCCGAAGTCTAATGACAGCTTTGCTGGAAGGAGGCCTTGATCTTAGGCTTAGGTGATTCTAGCAAGCAACCCACAGCTAATACTGCTACAGCTTGAAACTTGAAAAGAGACGGGTATAGAGGATACGAGCTTGTATCTAGAACAATTTTTTTGCTGTTTTTAGCCAATCGCCTTTAAAAGGGCGTTTCATATTTTTTACTGCATCGATGATATCATGATGGACTAGCGTTTCATTCTGAATACCAACGCAACGGCCCCCATATCCCTCCAGTAACAATTCAATAGAATAGGCGCCCATACGAGAAGCCAAAATGCGGTCATACGCCACTGGTGCGCCGCCACGTTGGATATGTCCCAGAACTGTTGCTCTTGTTTCGCGCTCAGTTTCTTTCTCGATATGTTGAGCCAATTCATTAACATCACAAATATGTTCAGTTATTGCCACAATGGCATGTTTTTTACCCTTTTTAATACCGACGTTAATTTCCCGAACCAAATCGTCACGATCGAAAGGAACTTCAGGTAACACGATAAACTCACAGCCTCCCGCTATCGCTGCTGCTAACGTTAAATCACCACAATGACGTCCCATCACTTCAACAATCGAAACACGTTGATGAGAGGAAGAGGTATCACGTAATCGATCAATTGCCTGAACGACAGTTTCTAAAGCGGTAAAATAACCAATGCTGTAGTCTGTACCTGCTACATCATTATCAATGGTCCCCGGCAGCCCAATGCAGGGAAACCCCATTTCGGTCAGGCACTGCGCGCCTAAATAGGAACCGTCCCCGCCAATAACGATCAAGGCATCTAATGCCTTATCCCTCATATTTTTAATTGCTTTCGCGCGCACTTTTTTTTCTCTGAATTCAGGAAAGCGAGCAGAGCCAAGAAAAGTGCCACCGCGGTTAATAATATCTGAGACATTATAACGGTCTAATTGTTTTATATGATTTTCGTATAAACCAAGGTATCCGTCATAAATTCCAAAAATCTCCAATCCTTCTGCTAGTACAGTGCGTACTACGCCACGAATGGCGGCGTTCATACCAGGCGCATCACCACCACTTGTCAATACACTAATTCTTTTAATTGCATGCCTTTTCATGACGACCTTTAAATCTATGCGGTAATATATCTAGGAGATTTTTTAACATATTAAGCTAATCATTAGCTTCGGTATATACTAATACTACCATAGCAAACATGGCTAATTGAAACCAATGTAATGACCAGGGAGCCCTATTTACTGTGATAGGAGCAGTTGCTTTTATGAAAGTAATCCCAAGATATAATAGACCTCTCTTGTAACCTACAGCGTGCTGCTTTTCTTTGTTGCGAAAGTGCGGCAACCCGGGGCCTTGACTTTTCCCCATTTGTAACGGTTGTGAAAGAGAGGTCTAATAGTAGACTTCTTTCCAAACCTACTGCGTGGTGAGAATTCTGCGTTACGCGGGGACAAGCAATCTTCATGTACTTATCTTGGGAACGAAGGTTGCTGCGTGCCGTGCGCCTTGACTTCTCCCCCACTCGTCACGGTTTGGAAAGAAGTCTAGTGAAGCTTGTTGAGTATGTCTATGTGATAGATCGATACTGTTTTTTATCTCGTTAATTGTTAACAGTCAAACATAATGCCCCCTATACGGATTTTAGCGATTGAGACTGCAACGCACACTTGCTCTGTTGCGCTTTGGAATAACGGTACCATTTACAGCCAATTTGAGTTGTGCCCTGTTCAGCAGTGTAGTGTGCGAATTTTGCCATTGATCAAACAAGTGCTAGTTGCCGCCTCTCTTGAACTAAGGCAATTGGATGTAGTGGCTTTTAGTCGAGGTCCCGGTACTTTTACCGGCGTACGCATCGGCGTTGGTATTGCTCAAGGGCTAGCCTTAGGGGCGGGGTTACCGATGCTTGCCGTTTCGACCTTAGAAACAATGGCGCAAGGAAGCTATCGTTTAATCCAGGCTGAACGAGTATTAGTGGCTCTTGATGCCAGGATGGGAGAGGTTTACTGGGGGCAATTTGAACGTATGCCGGACGGGGGATGGTTACATACTGAAACCGAAGCAGTGCTCACTTCACCACAGGTGTTGATGCGTGTCTCAGCTTTAAAGGACAATTGGACTCGGGTGGGTAATGCCTGGAAAACCTGCCCTGATTTACTCAAAGTCAGCGCTGTCCTGAAGCTACATGATGCTCAACTATCGTTTCCCCACGCTGCAGACATGCTGCCGCTGGCTATGTCAATGTGGCAACAAGGAAAAATGGTTAACGTTGAAGATGCTCAGCCTGTTTATTTACGTAACCCCTATTTATCTACGTAGTCGACTTATTATATCCATTCCAAACCTATTGTGTAGGCAGAAGTCAGATCGACAAAGGTTTGAGCCCTTTATCTTAGAAACTACTGTAGGTTAAGTGATTCTGCTGAGCACTGTAGCTAATGCAGCTGCAGTTTGAAAGGCAAGGCGTGCAATACACCTAAAGAAGCCCTAAATGTATTGCGAATCTTACTTTCTTAAATTCTAGGTATCCTTCAATCACGGAATAGTGCTTCCATATTCAACCCTTGTGTTTGTAACATTTCGCGCAACCGGCATAAGCCTTCAACTTGAATTTGTCGTACCCGCTCGCGAGTCAAGCCAATTTCTTGACCAACATCTTCCAAGGTGGTAGCTTCATGACCCAACAAACCAAACCGCCGTGCTAATACTTCGCGTTGTTTTGTATTAAGTTCAAAGAGCCACTTGACGATATTGCGACTCATATCGTCATGTTGAGTGGTATCTTCTGGCCCATTATCCTGATCATCGGAGAGAATATCCAACAAGGCTTTTTCTGATTCCCCCCCTCCTAACGGGATATCAACTGAAGTAATACGCTCATTAAGCTGCAACATGCGCGTTACGTCGTCAACTGGTTTATCGAGCTGCGCGGCAATTTCTTCTGCACTAGGTTCATGGTCCAGTTTATGGGACAGTTCTCGCGCAGTGCGTAAGTAAATATTTAATTCTTTGACGATATGAATGGGAAGACGGATGGTACGAGTTTGGTTCATGATTGCCCGTTCAATTGTCTGGCGAATCCACCAGGTAGCGTAGGTAGAAAAACGAAAACCCCGTTCAGGATCAAATTTTTCAACTGCACGAATTAGCCCAAGATTACCTTCCTCGATAAGATCCAACAATGCTAGACCACGGTTGCTATAACGACGGGCTATTTTGACGACTAAGCGCAGATTGCTTTCAATCATACGTTGCCGAGAAGGAGCATCACCGCGTAATGCACGTCTTGCAAAATAAACTTCTTCTTCAGCAGTCAATAGAGGTGAATAGCCAATTTCACCAAGATAAAGCTGAGTTGTATCTAAGACACGTTGAGGAATATTTTGCGATGTCGAATTACCTTCCGTTAAATCCGCTTCATCCAATTCAGCTTCCATCAGCGCTTTTTCATCAAGTATCTCGCTTTCTAGATTCTCTTCATCGAACGCCGTATCTTCATCTAATACATTAACGCTCAGCGTATTTTGGTTCATATGCTGCTCCTAGGCGTGACTTGTTAGGACAATATCAACATACTCTGCCCATTTATCGCTGCGTGAGGTACCGCAGCGGGTTTATGGATTTCCCCCTGTAACGAATCTCAAAGTGTAATCTAACTGAGTTGGTACCGCTGCTCCCCATGGTGGCTATCTTCTGTCCTGCTTGTACTTCTTGTTGTTCTCTGACTAACAGCTCGTTGTTGTGGGCATAGGCGCTCAGATAATCATCATTGTGCTTGATGATAATTAAGTTACCGTACCCACGCAGCGCATTTCCTGCATATACGACACGTCCACCAGAAGCAGCCAGAATAGGGTGATTAGGAGCAGCAGCGATATCAATGCCTTTATTGCCCCCTTCAGCAGCGGAGAAACCGTCAACAATCTTTCCGTCTGCAGGCCATTGCCAGCTATTAATCACCCTAGCATTGTTGGAGGTCGTCCTAACCGAGTGAATAAGGGCTGACTTCCTGTCTATCATTGCCGTTTTTGTCGCAATTTTTCCTTCTGATTGTATCAATTTTTTAACATTATGTTTACTTATGCTAGCACAATACGCGTTAATAGAAGGAGAATCAAGAATTGCTGTTTGCGTTTTTCTGAAAGACGAATAGGAAAGTGACTGTTTTGAGCAGCCAGCGCCCGCGACGTTTTTAGGGCTGGTGCTGTTGTTTAATAGAATAGATTGCCCAACATGCAGCCTATAGGGTTCAGGAATATTATTTTTACGTGCTAAATCACGATAATCATTCCCTGAGATCCAAGCGATATAAAATAGCGTATCACCGCGTTTAACTTGATAAGTATTTCCGTTATAGCTGCCCTTAGGAATATTGCTATAGCCACGCTGGTCAATCCGGCCACTGATAGCGTTAAAATGCCCCCTTGCTAAATCTCCTACCTTTAGGTTGCTAATGGGCGCTGATTTTCTGCTCTGCTTTGTACAGCCCACTAAACATGAACTGACCAGTATACAGATAGAAAATTTGCACAATATCATGATGATACATCTCTTTATGCCTCTTCTCCTTTCATCGCTATACTTCATAATGTCACCCCAGCTTAAATTTTATATTAACCATCAGCATGCTGATTATGATTTAATCCTAATCGTTTTCTTCTCGCCAATATTAAAAGGTGTAAAAATGTTAAGTTGACTATCTCCCTCTACCTAAACAACAGTAGATCTCTTTCACAATCTACTGTGTGGTGCGAACTGTGCGCTGCAAATTCTGCATCTAGAAAGGGGATAAGCAATCCTGATGAACCTATGGGCAGGAAGGTTACGGCAACCCAAGCGCCTTTGATTTCCCCTCCGCAAGCAGGTTTAGAAAGAGAGGTTTATTAAATCAACTCTCCTCCTATCAAGGGAACGAAGCGTACAGCTTCTATGGTCTCAACGAGGTATTCATTGTTACGTCGTTGTATCGTTTTTAACATTTGAAATTGCTCTCCCACTGGTAGTACTAACAATCTCCCTTCGTTTAACTGGTGCAATAAAGCCTCAGGGATCTTTGGCGGTGCAGCGGTAACGATAATGGCATCAAAGGGCGCATGGACTTCCCATCCTAGCCAACCATCACCATGGCGAGTAGAAATGTTATGAAGATCTAATTGCTTTAACCGTCGTTTTGCCTGCCATTGCAGCCCCTTAATACGTTCGACTGAATAAACATGCTGTACCAGGTGAGCTAGAACGGCCGTTTGATAGCCGGAACCCGTACCGATTTCTAATACTCGACAATTTGGTGTTAATTGTAGTAACTCCGTCATACGAGCCACCATATAGGGTTGGGAGATGGTCTGACCAGAACCTATAGGTAATGCAGTATTGTCCCAGGCTTTATGTGCCAACGCTTCATCGATAAAGCGTTCGCGCGGCACCGAACTGATAGCCTGTAGTAAGCGTTCGTTGTGAATACCCTGTTGGCGTAGCTGTACCAATAATGTTTGCAAGGCTTTATTTATCATTCCGTTCTCAACCTCAATCTTGGGGCGATGACCGTAAAATTATAGTAAGGTTTCGTTTATACCCGTCGCCTTTCAATTAGGTTGTTCCCGGAATCAATAAGGTAACGGCTTCACAAGCAATCCCTTCATTGCGCCCAATGTAACCTAATTGCTCGCTTGTCGTGGCCTTTACATTAATATCATCCACCTGACACTGTAGATCTTGTGATAGGTATATCCGCATCTGCGGGATATAGGGAGTCATTTTAGGTGATTGGGCTATAATGGTGACATCCAGATTTCCTATAAGGTAACCTTTAACACGGATGCGCCGGTAGGTTTCGCGTAGTAGCCTGCGGCTGTCTGCGTGCTTATATTGCTCATCGTTATCCGGGAATAACCGGCCTATATCACCTAAAGCAGCAGCGCCCAGTAAGGCATCCATAACGGCGTGTAGTAGCACATCGCCATCAGAATGTGCCAACACACCTTGTGAATAAGGAATGGAAACGCCGCCAATTATCAATGGCCCCATGCCGGCGAATTTATGGATATCAAAACCGTGACCAATGCGCATGATAAACTTTTCTTATCCTGATAATCGCGTGATGTAAAATTCAGCTAACGCCAGATCTTCGGGATAGGTCACTTTAATATTATCTGCTCTACCGGGGATCAAGAGGGGATGATAGCGACAATACTCTAGTGCACATGCTTCATCAGTAATGCTAATGTTTTGAGCCAACGTGCGTAATAAACAATATTTTAGTAGCTCAAGAGGAAACAGCTGAGGTGTTAATGCATGCCACAGATTGTCGCGTTCGATAGTATCTGTGATAACTGGCGTGTTTTTGCTGCGCTTTATGGTATCTCTTACAGGTACCGCTAAAATACCCCCTACCTGGCTATAAGTGATAACGCTTAATAGTTGATTAACATCTTCTAAGTGTAAGCAAGGTCTTACAGCATCATGGATCAGTATCCACTCTGCGTCGCCTGCTTCTTGTAATCCTGCCAACACTGAATCTACTCGTTTTTGACCACCACTGATTGTGCTGATGCGCGATGCTTTGGCGATTGGCAAAGCAAAAAATTTTTTATCATTTGGATTTAGTACCACGATAATACGGTGGATTCGAGGATGATGTAACAAAGTAAAAATAGCATGTTCGATGATGGTTTTCGTTCCAATGGTTAAGTACTGCTTGGCGCAATTGGCTCTCATTCTTTTACCGATCCCTGCTGCTGGCAATATGGCAATCACTTTAGGAAAAGAGTCATGAATTTTTTTCATATTTTGGTATGATTTTTTTGCTAGATCCTATGGCTTTATTGTGGTGAAGGTTGAGGATTAGCCCGGTTAGCGGGGGTATCATTCCTTACACGTTGGGCAAGAGCTATTTTGGTTTATCTGGGTTCAAGATAGGGGGAGTTGTTGGTTCAGATTGATTAGACACTAAACGATAAAAAGTTTCATTGGGCTTAATCATCCCTAGTTCACTACGGGCGCGTTCTTCAATTGCTTCTTGGCCATTATTTAAATCCTCTATTTCAGACACTAATTGATTGTTGCGTGTTTTAGATTTATCGTTATCACGCCTTTTCGCCATAACTTCATCTTGAATATGAATAAAAGCACGAATACCATTCTTTCCCAGCCATAGGGAATATTGCAACCATGCGAGTATTATTAGCAACAGTAATGTCAGCCTTTTCATCGGCGTCTCTTTAAGATTGAGAACTTCGCCCTATCCTACAATTTTCTCCGGATTATCGTGGCAAGGTTAACACAGCGGGATTGAAAAGGTAGCGAATCAACTTTAGTCACAGTATAATTGCGGCTACAGTTTGGATGTAACCGCTGGTTTTCTGTTTATGGTTTCTAACCTTGATAAGCAGCGATGCTATCCCAGGATCGGTTTAATCGAATTTTATTCACAATGCTTCGCCAGTGTCAACGGAGTAATACATGTCTCAACGGCTAAGAAGAACCAAAATAGTCATCACGCTGGGCCCGGCGACTGACTATGGCAATAATTTGGAACAGGTCATTGCGGCCGGCGCTGATGTGGTCCGCCTGAATTTTTCCCATGGTAGCGCTCAGCAGCACCAAGTACGTGCGGATAAAGTGCGTGAAATTGCAACGAAGTTAGAACGTTACGTCGCTATTTTGGGTGACCTACAAGGACCAAAGATACGGGTTTCTACCTTTAAAAATGAGCAGATATTGCTCAATATTGGCGATAAATTTTTGCTCGATGTCAACCTGCCTGCCGGTCAGGGTGATAAAGAAAAAGTGGGCATAGACTATGCTGGATTACCTCAGGATGTGACGCATGGCGATATCCTATTGCTTGATGATGGTCGGGTTCAGTTGAAAGTGTTAGAAGTCTGCGACATGAAAGTATTCACTGAAGTTACGGTGGGGGGGTGCTTGTCTAACAATAAAGGAATTAATAAATTGGGGGGAGGGTTATCTGCTCAAGCGTTGACAAGCAAGGATAAGAACGACATTTTACTTGCCGCTAAAATCAAGGTCGATTATCTCGCTGTTTCATTTCCTCGAAGCGGAGAAGACATCAATAACGCCCGCCAGTTAGCACGGGAAGCAGGTTGCCATGCTAAAATTGTCGCGAAAGTGGAGCGCGCTGAAGCTGTATCTAGCGATGAAGCGATAGATGATATCATTCTGGCATCGGATATTGTGATGGTAGCTCGCGGTGATTTAGGCGTAGAAATTGGTGATCCCGCGCTGGTTGGGATGCAAAAAAAAATAATTCGCCGTGCTAGAGAGCTCGACCGGGTTGTGATTACCGCAACTCAAATGATGGAATCAATGATTACAAATCCAACCCCAACTCGTGCTGAAGTCATGGATGTTGCCAACGCTGTGTTGGATGGCACAGATGCCGTCATGTTGTCAGCTGAAACCGCCTCAGGGCAGTATCCATCAGAAACTGTTGCTGCTATGGCGTGCGTTTGTATCGGTGCAGAAAAAATCCCCAGCACCAATGTATCAAAGCAACGCAGAGACGTTCAGTTTGATAACATTGAAGAAGCTATTGCTATGTCAACCATGTATGCGGCTAATCACCTTAAGGGGGTTAAGGCGATAATTGCCTTAACGGAATCTGGACGTACCGCGCGGTTGATGTCACGAGTCAGCTCTGGTCTTCCTATTTTCGCTATCTCATGTCATGAAGATACTCTCAAGCTGGCAACACTTTACCGTGGTGTCACCCCCATCTACTATTGTGATAATCACAGCGATGGCATAATAGCGGCCAAAGGCGCCGTTGCCTGCTTACGCAACAAGGGGTATCTAGTTTCAGGGGATCTTGTTTTAGTAACGCAGGGCGACATAATGGGGACTGCCGGCAGTACCAATACCAGCCGCATCCTTTGTGTAGAATAGCGCTCTTTTCCTACTCACTGCGCGGCGCCTTTCTTTGTTGCGCCGTGCTCATACTCCTCTTGTACTCGAAATGGTCAATGAGCATGTTGATTGTATTTTAACGTGGCAGCATCACTCTTGTGCAACAATTGCAAATAGGTTCTAGAGAAGCTTCAAGAATAGGGTGGAGCGGCATCTCCAGGCTGGCAGGTCTTTAATAGTTTAAGGACCCAGATGTATTGCTCAGGGTTGGCAGCAACTAAGATCTCTACTTCTTGGTTCATTCTACGTGCAGTATAAACATCATCAGCATCCAATATATCGTCCATGGGGGGCGAACAAAGATATCCAAATGTTGTCGCTTAATATCATAAACAGGAAACAGCGGCACGAACAGCACGGCATACCTTCATTAACCGCCCTAATGTCGATAGGGTTGCCTTGTAGGTGGCAAAAAAATCAACAAATTCACTTCGAGTCGCTCCGAAATCTTCATCAGGTAGATAGTAGCCCCAATAGCCCTGACGAACGGAGGTGATAAAAGGCTTAATACCGCTATTACGGGAATGAAGGCGCCCCCAGAATGAAATACAGGGACAAACCCTGCCCCATCGGTGCCTTTGTCTTTATACATGTTAGCGAGACGCTATCAATCCACTTGTAGTTGAGCCAGTACCTGTTTAGTTGAGCTGATATAATGATGGCGATCCGGGCCATCTAATTCTTCTGATCGTGGTAAGTTTACCTTCATTGGATTTACAGCCTGCTGATTAATCCAAAATTCATAATGCAAATGCGGCCCAGTAGAACGTCCAGTATTGCCAGACAGGGCTATCCGATCGCCACGCTTAACCTTTTGCCCAGGTTTTACCAGCAAGGTTTTTAAATGCATATAATAAGTAATGTACTGATGAGCGTGACGAATCGCGACATAATAACCTGCCGCGCTATCATATCGGGCAACCAGGACTGTACCATTACCTACGGTAAGCACGGGTGTACCGACAGGCATGGCGAAATCCACCCCTTTGTGTGGCACGATACGTCCAGTGACAGGATTAAGGCGCCTGGGATTAAAGTTAGACGAAATGCGAAACTGCTTTAAGGTAGGAAAACGCATAAATTCATGCGCTAAACCAGATCCATGATGGTCGTAAAATTTGCCATTATTAGCACGAATTGCATAATAATCCCTGCCGCCGGAATGCATTCGTACAGCTAGTAATTGATTCCGCCCCCGATGCCCATTAAGCTCTTCGCGTGATAGTAAAGCGTAAAATCTATCTCCTTGATGTAATTTGCGAAAATCTAATTGCCACTGTAAGGCTTTAATTACCGCGCCTATCTCTGGGTTGGTTAATCCAACAGCACTAGCGCTAGTGACAAAATTGCCGTTTATTCGTCCAGTCAGCACGGTACTGTGCCACTGACCTTTTCTCAGGACTACCATTTCCTTAAAGTAATGACCGTTTCTATAATAATTCCTTGTTTCCCAACGAGATATCACCAAGGTTAAGCGTTGCAGGTTGCCTTGATCATCAATGGTCCAAGAAAGTTGTTGCCCAGCCTTCAAGTTCTTTAGGGTGGTATTTTCTGCAGTAAGCGCGGTAACATTAGAAACATCAATGCCGTATTGAGTTAAAATATTGCTTAACACGTCCCCTGTTGCCACCAGATACTCATATGTTCCAGCACCGTTAACATCTTGTTGGTCTAGCTCATCCTGCACAACGGGGTCAATCAAAGAAAGCTTATCGATAGATTCACTGGCCTCAGGCAACAGCGAGACAGTGTTATCAAGTACAATGTCTTTCTCAGTGCTGTGATACGCTTGGCGATAAACGATTGGATGCCAGGCAGCAACAATTAACGTCAGTAGCATCAGTGAGGCCAAAATAGCCCGTTGAGAACGAGGTAGATTGGCGTAGGTTAGTGCGATGGTCCGTGCGATCTGGTGCACTTCATTAACTTCCCATTAGCCCGAATATTAAACATCGAGTACTACCGACCAATGAGAGTAACCATTTATATCGCTGTCCTTGGCGATCCTTGTGCAAAATAATATCACTCCTGCTACGGCGTTTTTGGATATCCCAACGTTGCTGCCAGATGTAGGGTAATACTGGACATGCTACCACTACATCTGAAGGTGAGTGGAGATGAAAGTTGAAATCATAGCAAAATTTTCTTTTTTTTGCCTTAACTCATTTATTAAATGCCTATCATTTAACAAATAACTGATATTAGACAGCGTTCAAACTTTGAAGTTCAAATAAAATCTGTATTTATCGAATAGGGCAATGCCTGGATGGCCAGGGTGCTGCTGGCATCTCCTCGCACTCGCAACAAGCTGTGTGGTGCTAAATCGCTATTGAGTACTGCTTGAATCCAGATATGATTATCATGTAATTGAGAGGACGCTAATACAATGCCCGTGCGTCGCCAGCTATCCCTTAGCTGCCATTCTATATCTTCACCCGCCTGAGGTAGGCGGTGTGCGTTTCCCGCTAGCCAATATAGCGCGCGATTGTTTGTTCCACGATACTGTGCCCGCGCCACCACTTCCTGCCCAGAATAACAACCTTTAGTAAAACTAATGCCGCCTAATGCTTGCAAGTTGACCGCTTGAGGAATCAATTTCCCGCTATTGGGAAGATCAATAATGGGATAACCGGCTGCAATATCCAACGCCACCCATTGTTGGCTATCATTGAGTTTTGCCGCCCCCACTAATCTTGCTACCAAAAGATTGATTGGCATTTGGCGATTAACTAATAGAAAACGTTCGGCCGGCAGATTGAAGTGCAGTAAGGTGCCATCTTGACAGGTTACAACTGGATGGGTGCTGTCAGGGAGGGGATGAAATATTTTTGCTAATATTGTTCTGGCGTCAGCACCAGCAATACCTAACAAGATGGCTTCTGTATCTTGCGTGATGGAAACCTGAGAGAAGATGGCGTATTTTTTTAGCTCTACAAGCTGCAGGGAGACTACGCTGCGGCGCACGATAAAAGCTAGGTTACCAGAGTCGCGGTGAAACAATATAATGTTGCTGCGCATTTTACCTTTAGGATCGCAATTTGCGCATAGAATATGTTCATCTGATCGTAACTTATTAATATCAGCGGTAACTTGCCCTTGCAGATAGGATAACCTATCAGGGCCGCCTACTGTTACCAATGCCCAGTCGTCAAGCGACATTAGCGTTAGTGGCAATGGCGTCTCATTACATGATTGTTGTGATGGATAGAGTTTTTGAGGCAAAAGTGGCCCCTTAAATGTCATCTGTGCACCCTATTATTCTGTATCCTAGACCCATCGTCTTTCAAACTGCAGCGGCGTTTTATGCAGAGGTTGTTGCCTGAATCATGTGATTTTAACATCAATGGCTTACGTTCTTGATGCCCTGTCTCATTCGAGATACTTTGGGGGATATATCCTGGGCATTCATCAGATCGGAGGCGTTCAGAATGGCGCATCATAATGAACAGTAACGATAAAAGGTCCATCAGATGGGCATGCCGCCGCGGTATGCGTGAACTTGATATCTGCATCATGGCATTTTTTGACGATGAATACGATACATTATCTGAGGAGGATAAACAGTTGTTTGTTCGTTTATTAGCACAGAATGACAGCTCTCTTATCAGCTGGTTAACGCATTATAAGAAACCAGCAGATAGTCAATTACAAAAAATAGTGACACGCATCCAAAAGCGCAATAAAGCACGTGAACTGTTGGCAAAGTAATCTTAAGGTATCGCTCTGCACGCGAATTTTTGCGCTACTTGCCTATGGCATATTACTGCTGTGCATCTCAGTCATCATTTATCCGCAAGGAAATAAAATCTTATGGGCGCTATTGTTTGCGCTTTTGCTTTTGGAAGGCACGCGCTGCCAAGGGCGCATTATTTTGCAACAGGGTGAAATAAAAGTAGATTCTGATCGAGTCTTCGTCTGGAATAAACAGCACTGGCAAATAGTTGGACAACCTTGGATCATTGGTTGTGGTGTGCTATTTGTATTGAGGCAAAAAAACTGTATTTTTTACCGGCGATTTTGGGTAGCCTCAGACAGTATGACACCACAAAAATGGCGCCATTTGCTTCAATTTTTGTTGCAATCTATAGATGTTAAGGAAGAAAAATAACCGACTATACCCCTGTATCCGTACCCGCCACCCGCCGTCTTTCAAACTGCAGCGGTGTTGGCAGCAAGTGCTCGTCCTAATCCCTTCAGTCTAAGGTCAAGAGCTCGTGCCTTTACCACCTTGTATTTTATTTGAAATGCTTTGGGTTATAGATCAGGGTATCACGATAATATGGAGGCTTTGTGAAACACATACTACGCCTGTTGCCACTAATGATAGGTTTATTCGTCCATTTAGTTAAAGCCGATGAGACAGCTATCAGAAAAATGTTAAACAAAATGGCGATTGAACCTACAGCGATACAACCTTCACCCATTGCTGGGCTGAATGCTGTGCTGACAAATCAAGGGATACTGTACCTTACTGTTGATGGCAAATATCTACTGCAAGGGCCGTTATATTCGCTTATCGGTCCAGTGCCAATAAACCTCACTAATCAACTTCTTAATAAAAAATTACAGAAGATGATGGCGGAAATGATCCTGTATCCGGCTTCAAAAGAGAAATATGTTGTTACCGTATTTACTGACATTACCTGTGGTTATTGCCAAACTTTACATCGTAAGATGAAGGAGTATAACGATCTGGGGATTACCATTCGTTATCTGGCCTTTCCGCGTCAGGGGATAGATTCTCAAGCTGCAAAGGATATGCACGCCATTTGGTGTAACGCTGATCGCCAACAAGCTTTTAACGCGGCCATGAAAGGCAATGTGATCACGCCGTCTACTTGTGACGTCGATCTCAGTAAACATTATGAATTAGGCGTGTTGTTCGGCGTCCAGGGAACGCCTGCAATAATATTGCAGGATGGTACTATCATACCGGGTTATCAGGAACCAATAAAAATGCTTGAAGCCCTGGATGCTCGTCAAGCACTACCAAAAGCACGGGATTAATCATGCCTTGGGCAGCCCCAATCCTTCGCCGCCGAGAGCCTGTGGATATTGGCCATCTTGGACTATCATTGCCTCCTTTGTTGCGGCATTTATATGCTGTTCGGGGTGTTAGAAATAACCAAGAATTGGATCGTCATCTCACCAGTTTGCTAAATTATCAACAACTGTCTTGCGTTAATGCCGCTGTCTGCCTATTAGAGCAGGCATTAGTACATAGGCGTCGCATAATGGTAGTGGGTGATTTCGATGTTGATGGCGCTACCAGTACAGCACTCAGCATATTGGCACTGCGAAAAATGGGGGCTGATCATGTTGATTATTTCATTCCTAACCGCATTAAGGATGGGTATGGGTTAAGTCCGAGCGTTGCTGAACAGATATTTGCTCGCGGCGCGCAGTTAGTGATTACCGTAGATAATGGCATTTCCTCTCATGATGGGGTAGATCAAGCGCATGCTCATGGTGTTGACGTTATCATCACTGATCATCATTTGCCGGGAGAAACGCTCCCTGCAGCTAAAGCGATCGTCAACCCTAATTTAAAAAATTGCGATTTCCCTTCTAAGTCTCTAGCCGGTGTAGGGGTAGTGTTTTATTTAATGCTTGCTTTACGAGCGAAATTGTACCATGGCGGCTGGTTTGCACAACGTAACTTAGTTGTTCCTAATATGGCTGCATTTTTAGATCTGGTAGCATTAGGTACTGTGGCTGATATGGTGCCATTGGACCCTAATAACCGAATTTTGATTCATCAAGGTATCAACCGTATTCGTTCGGGCAAATCTCGCCTAGGTATTTACGCTTTGTTGGAAGTCGCCCGTAGGCAGGCGCCGTTACTGGTAGCTAATGATTTCAGCTTTTTCATCGCCCCCCTATTAAATGCAGCTGGAAGATTGAGTGACATGTCCATTGGCGTTGCTTTATTACTCACTCATGATATGAAATTAGCGCGAGAAACTGCTTGCTTACTGGATGCGCTTAACCGAAAACGCCGCAAAATAGAACGTAGGATGCAACTAGAAGCTTTACAGTACTGTGGGCAACTTGCTGCTGATTCCGAATTGCCGACTGGCATTGTTATGTATCATCCAACCTGGCATCAGGGAGTAGTGGGAATTGTAGCCGCCCGCATTAAAGCCTATTTTCATCGCCCAGTCATTGCCTTTGCGCTGGCTGGGAAAGGTATCCTTAAGGGATCGGGTCGATCTATTCCGGCTTTGCATTTGCGTGCTACTCTAGATCGAATAGATAAGTTATATCCAAATCTTATTGAGAAATTCGGTGGTCATGCTTCTGCGGTTGGGATAGTGTTGCAGCAGGATAAATTTGATAAATTCCGAGCTTGTTTTAGCATGGTGTTGAATGAATGTTTGGAACCTTCTCAGTTGGAAGAGGTTATTTTGTCAGATGGCTCGCTGACGGAGTCTGCACTATCATTGGAAATGGCAGAATTATTGCGTGATAGCGGGCCATGGGGCCAAGGATTTCCTGAACCGATATTTGATGGCAAATTCCGTGTATTGCAGCAACGTTTAATCAATGAACAGCACTTAAAGATGAGGGTTGCACCAGTGACAGGAGGAGCAGCATTGGATGCTGTCGCTTTTAACGTTGATACTGCGTTATGGCCAGATTCCAACGTATCTGAAGTCACCCTTGCATATAAACTCGATGTTAATGCGTTTCAGGGTAATCGTCATTTGCAGTTATTAGTTCAGCATTTATGGGTTTACTAATAAATGTTTGTAGATCAACCTATTTTTTATGAAGACTTTAAAATAATTATGCTTGAAATTAATTTTTTAAAAAATTCGCTCCAAGATTCCTCAAAAAAAATCGCTATCTTTAGGGGGTATCTTTGAATATCAACTCAAAAAAGAACGACTAGAAGAAGTGAATGCTGAGTTAGAAGAGCCCGACCTATGGCGTCATCCGAAACGTGCGTTGAAATTAGGTAAGGAACGCTCTTCTTTAGCAGAAATTATCGATGTGATCGATGGACTAGATAAGGACCTACAGAATGTTTCTGCCCTGTTGGAGTGGGCGATGGAGGCAGATGACCAGGAGGTATTTGACGAAGCTAAGGCAGAATTGGAAATATTGGAAGGAAAATTAGACCAATTGGAATGCCGTCGAATATTTTCTGGTGAGCATGACAGCACTAACTGCTACTTAGATCTGCAAGCAGGTTCTGGTGGTACTGAAGCACAAGATTGGGCAGCGATGTTGTTGCGAATGTATTTGCGCTGGGCGGATTCTAAAGGATTTAAAACCGAGATTATCGAGAAATCCGATGGCGATGTTGCAGGTATAAAGTCCGCAACCATTAAAGTCAGTGGTAACTATGCCTTTGGTTGGTTGCGTACAGAGACAGGGGTTCATCGTCTAGTACGTAAAAGCCCATTCGATTCTGGGGGACGTCGCCATACTTCATTTAGTTCAGCATTTGTTTATCCCGAGGTTGATGATGATATTAATATTGATATTAGCCCTGCCGATATACGTATCGATGTTTATCGGGCTTCTGGCGCTGGTGGCCAGCATGTCAATAAAACAGAATCGGCGGTACGTATTACCCATATCCCTACCAACATTGTGACGCAATGTCAGAGTGATCGTTCGCAGCACAAAAATAAAGATCAAGCCATGAAGCAGCTTAGGGCTAAGCTCTATGAATTTGAAATGCAAAAAAAAAATGCTGATAAACAATCCATGGAAGATAATAAATCTGATATTGGCTGGGGTAGTCAGATCCGCTCTTATATCTTGGATGATGCACGCATCAAAGATTTACGTACAGGTGTAGAGACACGTAATGTACAAGGGGTGTTAGACGGGGATCTGGATAGATTTATTGCAGCAAGTTTACGAGCAGGACTATGAGGAAATAATATGCTGTCATCGCAAGATTTTTCACAAGGGCAAATGTTTAACCACGAGTTGTGTGCACGCCGTGAAAAATTGGCCACCCTAAGAGAACAGGGAATCGCATTTCCAAACGATTTTCGGCGAAGCAGTACCTCTAACCAGCTTCACGATGCATTTGGCCATAAAGACAACGAAACTTTAGGTATATTAAAGATTACAGTAACAGTGGCTGGTCGTATGATGACACGTCGCATTATGGGAAAGGCGGCCTTTGTCACTTTACAAGATGTTGGTGGCCATATTCAGCTTTATGTGTCGACCGAAGATTTATCTCAGGATGCCGATTACCAGGAATTTAAAAAATGGGATTTAGGTGATATCGTTGGAGTGGAAGGTAAAGTATTTAAAACCAAAACCGGCGAACTTTCTATTCGTTGTAGTACGTTGAAATTGCTGACGAAAGCACTACGCCCCCTGCCAGACAAATTTCATGGGTTAGTTTCTCAAGAAGCCCGTTATCGTCAGCGTTATTTAGATCTCATTGTTAATAAAAGATCTCGCGATATCTTTAAAAGGCGTTTTCAGCTGATATCTGCCATACGTTGTTTCATGGTAGAAAAAGGATTTATGGAAGTTGAGACGCCTATGATGCAGGTTATTCCGGGCGGCGCGATTGCTCATCCGTTTGTGACACACCATAACACCCTTGATATTGATATGTATTTACGCGTCGCCCCTGAACTTTACCTTAAACGTCTCATTGTTGGGGGATTTGAGCGGATATTTGAGATCAATCGTAGTTTTCGCAATGAGGGAATGTCGTCCCGCCATAATCCCGAATTCACGATGATGGAGCTTTATATGGCTTATGCGGATTACCGTGATCTGATGTCGTTGACAGAAGAGCTCTTTTCCACATTAACGCGGACAATACTAGATACCACCTTGATAAAGTACGGCGAGCACCGTATTGATTTTAGTAAGCCTTTTACCAGGTTGACCATGAAAGAAGCCATTTGTAAATATTGCACTCAAGTTCCTCCAACTGATTTAGATAATATGGATAATCTGCTGATGATCGCTAAATCTTTAAATATTATTCCTGAAAAAATTTGGGGATTAGGGCGTATTTTGTGTGAGATATTTGAGAAAGTTGCCGAATGTCATTTAATTCAGCCTACTTTTGTTACGGAGTATCCAATTGAAGTATCTCCGTTAGCACGATCTAATGACCATAATCCGTTTATTGCCGATCGCTTTGAATTTTTTGTTGGGGGGCGCGAAGTTGGTAATGGTTTTTCTGAGTTAAATGATGCAGAGGATCAAGCAAATCGTTTTGCCAACCAGGCAGAGGCTAAAAACGCCGGCGATAAGGAAGCTATGTTTTATGACGACGATTATATCACCGCATTGGAACACGGCATGCCACCTACCGCAGGACTTGGTATAGGTATTGATCGTATAGTCATGTTATTTACAAATACCCATACTATTCGTGATGTCATTTTATTTCCAACCATGCGTCCAATAAAATAACCTATATTTAATACCCGTCACCGTTCAAAGGGCAGCTTTTTTAGTTAAAAATTTATCTGTCTTGTTAGCTACAACCTATTGTTTTATTAAGATTAAATAATATTTAATCTTAATAAAATTATTTTTATAGTTTAACTTATATAATTTAATTAGGTTTTATTTGAACTATTTAGTTTACTTAGCAATCATTAGTATGGTCAGATTATAGAAATATGATCATTATTTCTTCCGGTTTATTACCTTTTTTATGGGAGTTGCCAACATGTATACTAATACCCTATCTATTCTAACAGGCAATAACCTGATAGATGTTAATGAAAGCAACATCGTAGCAACTATTATCAATGGAAAAGGTATTGTTGATTATGGCCAAATGATTTCTATTGATTGCAGCATGAATAAAATTCATTTCCATGATAGAAAGTTGACGGTTAATGTTAATGAAAAGGAAAAAAGACTTATTCTGTGTTTGCTGAATGATAAAAATAAAAAACGAGAAATTATAGAGTTAGTATGGTACGAAAATCATAGAGCTATTTCAGATAATAACTATCACCAATTGATTCATCAGTTCAGAAAACTATTAGAGAATCATGGCTTGCCAAAAGATTTTATAAAAACTATCAATAGATATGGGGTGCGGCTAAACACCAGCCTGCTTTCTTCTTCTGTTTCTGATGGTGTCGGTAGCAGGTTTTTTGGATATATGTAAATATCATTATGTTTTTCGTCATCTACTGGCGTATTTTAAAAAAACTCTTCAATGGGTTGAAACAGGGACGTTTTGCAGAACCATCTGCTGCTGTGGATGATATCCTCATAGTATGTTTAATTAATAGTATGTTTAATTAATAGTATGTTGAATGACAGCTTTGCTGAAAAAGCATGAGGGCCAGTTAATGTAGCTGTAGCTTGAAAGATGATGCGTATCAATGGTTTTTTCACATGTAGCAATTTGATGATGAATGCAAGATAACGAATCTATCAAGGTGATCGCTGCTGCCTTGTTTGAGAGATCTCTCACTTACTGTGTAAGAATAGTGATTTATTTCCTATGCCTAAAAAAATGTAAATAAAAATTAATTCTAATGTAATCAAAATATTGATTTATTGATATCGATTTAATTAGGAAACGTTTATTTCAAACTGTATTGCCTACGTAACCCAATTGAGTGATCATACGCTCAGTTGCCAACATTACCCATCACCTTGTTGTTACCTCGCCCAGGTTGGGAAATAATATCAAGGGGCGGTTGTTTAAAAAGGTTTAGGGAAGAAAGGGATAGGATCATGCTCAGGATGGGTGGTAAATGGATGTTTTGGGATGTCAGTAAGGGACACCTCCTGGACGGAGAAGGGGTGCCGGTATACGCTTTTGGTCGGTTTGACAAGACAATAAGAATAGTTACTGGAGCTCTAAGCAAAGGATAGTGCTCGTTAGAAAAATTCAGGGAAAAATTTCCATGGGTTATGCAGGGAGCATTCTTTTAGCGGGGTTGCTATGCAATGGACCGAGGAGCACATCGATGAGGTGTGCTCCTTTTTTTTGAGTTGAGGTCTACTATTTTTTCCGCAGTTTTATCACATCAAAGCATCGATTCAGAGGAATGCGCCAGCGCTGTACTAGCATGATACCAACTAGAGTGATGCCACCACCGACAAGGTGATAACTATGCAGTTGTTCATCTAGAAAGATAATGGCAATAGCGGCGGTGAATAGGGGCACTAAATTCATAAATGCTGAAGCAGTGTTCGTACCGACCTTCATAATCCCTTGAATCCACAACCAGGTGGCAATGATAGAAGCAGGAATGCCGGCAAATAAGATTAACGGTATATTGTTTGGTGTCAATCGTACATCCTGAGCTGCTAGAAACCCTGGTAATAATAGCAAAACCCCAAAAACAATTTGGATATAGAGCGACTGCCAGTTTGGTAGGGTTATTGCCCAACGTTTAGTCAGCACACCGTACATAGCATAAGAGGTGGAGGCACCAAACATCATGAATTCACCACTGCCAACGCCCTGTTGCCATAGCTCACTGGGTTCACCGGCACTAACCAACCAAATCAACCCCAGAAATGATAATAGTCCGCCAACGGCAATGCCGATAGTAGGAATAACACGGAGCAATACCATGCTGATCAATACCGTTAACAGAGGAATTAAGCCATTAAGTATCCCGATAAACAGAGCACTAACGCTACGTGCTGCGTAATAGCTTAAGCTTTGGTACAAAACCATACCCAACAAACCTAATATCAGTAATTTCCACCAATATTGAAAGATAGTGTGCCAGTTGCGAAAAACGCCCACTATGACAAAAGGCGTTAAGGTGAGTAGCGCTAAAAACCAACGGTAAAAAGAGATAGCTGCCGGATCAATGGCAACAACAGACATTTTCGTTACTACGATATTAACAGACCAAATGATGACGGCAAACAACGGAAAAAGCATGTCCATAAGAGTTATTTTTACAAGCAAATCGGATAAAAGGGGAATCGGATGACGACTTCAGAGACGACAAAACATCTGGTAAAGTCAGTATCCCGTTTTGAAGCAAGTTTTCAGATCAATTCTGTTGTTATTCACCCGGTTGCCGTGGCAATGTAGAACGATAACTTTCCCTCTCTGTTTAGCACAGACATATCTGACAATCCATCAAGTTATGGTTGAATGAACAATTATGTTTAATAAATGAAAATTTTGCTTGATGAAGAAATACCCTATGCCAAAGAGTTGTTCGCCCGTATGGGCGAGGTACAAACAATAGCTGGACGTGCTATTTCACCCGTTGTGTTAAGCGACATTGATGCGTTGATGGTACGTTCAGTGACAAAAGTTGATGCACAATTATTGCAGGATACGGGGGTAAACTTTATCGGTACAGCAACAGCAGGAACAGATCACATTGATGATGCCTGGTTAAAGCGTCAGGGAATTACTTTTGCTCATGCCCGCGGCTGCAATGCTACCGCTGTTGCTGAATATGTCTTTTCTGCGCTGTTATGGATAGGACAGCGTGATGAATTTGCGTTGCGTGATAAAACGGTAGGAATTGTCGGTGTTGGTAGCATAGGATCCATATTGTATGATAGGCTGCGGGCCTTAGGGATACGTACATTGTTATGCGATCCCCCTCTTGCCCAAAAGACCCAAGCCGATCATTTTTGTTCTTTAGCCCAGCTCGTGCGTGAAGTGGATATTTTAACTTTCCATCCTTCGCTTAACAAAACGGGCCCCTACAAAAGTGTACATTTAGCAGGTGCTGAATTGCTGGCAGCGCTGCCAGATAACTGTATCCTGATCAATACAAGCCGCGGGGAGGTGATAGATAATGCTGCGTTGCTGCAAACGTTAAAACAAGGAAAAAAGCTTTGCGTAATATTGGACGTTTGGGAGCTAGAGCCAACGTTAGTCTTATCACTACTCGCGCGGGTTGACATTGCTACCCCTCATATTGCCGGTTACACTGTTGAGGGAAAAGCTAAAGCCACCAAGCAGATAGTTGAGGCTTTCTGTCAATACCTTGGGCGAGGAGAGTCTATTGAATTAACCTCATTACTACCAAAGGTAGCTTTCAGGCATGTTCGCCTTAACGGCAATCTTGACGACAGTAAATTGATCCGTCTCATTCATCTTGTTTATGATGTTCGACGCGATGACGCATTATTGCGGCGTTTTGCGTTCAGGACGGGCGCCTTTGATTATTTACGAAAACATTATCAGTTACGACGAGAGTGGTCTTCCCTTTGTGTCTGGTGCGATAATGAAACCAGTGCCGTATTATTGCAAAAACTAGGATTTAGTACCGCATTAGTTTGATAACCCATATAAATATATGTCTGCCTTCACCTCGCAAAAAATTGCGCTAGGAATTGAATACGATGGCTACCGTTACTACGGTTGGCAGCGCCAGCAAGGTCTCGCTACGATTCAAACCTGCCTAGAGTCAGCGCTGTCTAAAGTAGCGAACGAGAAAATAGAGCTATTTTGCGCAGGCCGCACCGATGCTGGTGTACATGCTATCGGGCAGGTCGTTCATTTTACTACTGGAGCGAAACGTCAAGATTCAGCATGGACTATAGGGGTCAATGCGCATTTATCGCCAGATATTGCGGTACGTTGGATGAAAAAAATGCCGAATTCTTTCCATGCTCGTTTCAGTGCGCTATCGCGCCGTTATCGTTACGTTATTTTTAATCATCCTCACCGTCCAGCGCTGCTAGCTAAAAGGATAACACATTACTACCAGCCATTAGATGTCGCCAGTATGATACGCGCTGCCCAATGTCTTGTGGGAGAACATGATTTTTCTGCATTTCGTTCGGCACAATGCCAATCAAAGACTGCCCGGCGCCATATAAAACAGATCGAGATTGTGCGCTTTGAAGCCTACGTTGTGATTGATATTACCGCTAACGCCTTTTTGCATCATATGGTGCGTAATATCGTAGGTAGTTTATTAGAAGTTGGTAGCAGCAAGCAACAAGAAAGCTGGATAAGAACCTTATTGGCATCAAGAGACAGGAAACAGGCAGGCCCCACCGCTTCAGTCAACGGACTGTATTTAGTATCAATAGATTATCCTAACGATTTTGCTTTACCCCAACTATCATCATCATGGCCATTGTTTTTAACGTCTACCTGAGGTCTTTGTCTTTGACAGCTGCCCCTTTGGCCTCTAATGTGGCCGATAGAGACTTCATAATTGAATGAAATGTTTGCGATAGTAGATCAACTCAGCCAAAGATTCGCGAATATCATCTTGCGCCTGATGAGTGTTGCACTTTTTAAAGCCAGGCAAAATACTAGGTTTCCAGCGATGAACCAACTCTTTTAATGTACTAACATCCAGATAACGGTAATGAAACCAGGCTTCTAGCTCAGGCATGTAGCGAAACAGAAAACGCCGATCTTGCCCTACACTATTACCACAAATCGGTGATTTTGCAGCAGGCACCCATTGCTTTAAAAATTCAAGGGTGGCCAACTCTGCTTTTCGCTCACTGATCTGACTTGCTTTGACCCGTTTAATAAGACCGCTGGCAGTATGTGTGCGCACATTCCATTCATCCATTGATTTTATTGGCTCATCAGGCTGATGTATGGCGAATACTGGACCTTCAGCCAAAATATTAAGGTGAGCATCAGTGACCAGTGTGGCGATTTCAATAATACGATCGCACTCGGGATTGAGGCCGGTCATTTCCAGATCAATCCAAATCAAGTTATTATCATTGTTTGCCATAACATCTCGTATTTGATCAGGTTAGGACTGACGCATAACGATTAAATAAGGTGCGCCGATTGCTAGTAGAACCACCATATCTAGTATTCCTGCCTGCCGTTTGCGTAAGTCCTATAGGTTAAAAAACTTAATTTGTCTCGTTGACTGGTATGTGACTTACCCTAGTACTTGAGATTCCTGTGTCCGTCGCCTTTAAAATGGCGACTGCGCTGGTTACAGGTACTCGCCTATTAGGTAATAACGAATCATGTCATTGCTTAGGATCAGGGGCTTACGCCCTTGGTCTCCTTAGCTTCTATGCGAGATACTTCGGGTATATCTGCTATTAAGGGTCACTGATTAAATGCTAAATACCAGTAAAATACAATATTTGCTCCCCAAACAGGGGATGACAAGGTTAGCCGGCTGGGCTGCAAATAAACAGGGGCGGTGGTTAACACAACTGGCAATCAAAGTTTTTAGCAGGTACTACGGGGTGAATATGAAAGAAGCACAACATCCTCAGTATTCCTGTTATCGCACTTTTAATGAATTTTTTGCGCGCCCATTATGCAGTAATGCACGCCCAATAGCCAACGGTACTCATGTGTTGGTATTACCTGCTGATGGAGTTATCGGTCAATTTGGCCATATCCAACAAGGCCAACTTATTCAAGCCAAACAACATTGCTACAGCTTAAAGGCATTGTTAGCAGGTAATAATAGACTGGTTGCCTCGTTTCAACATGGCATATTTATTACAACCTATTTGGCGCCGCAAGACTACCATCGGGTCCATATGCCCTGTGATGCTGTACTGGATGAAACCGTTTATGTACCCGGTGATTTATTTTCGGTTAACCCACTTAGTGTCGCTAACATACCAAATTTGTTTGCACGTAACGAGCGCCTCATTTGTTGCTTCGATACCCACTTTGGCCCGATGGCGCAAATTCTTATAGGTGCTACCATTGTAGGCAGTATCGAAACGGTATGGGAAGAAAGCAGGTTTTCACCTCATCCTAAAACTCTCAAACGTTTGACGTATCCTCCAGCAGGCAGTAAAAGAGAGATTCTCTTAAACAAGGGCCAAGAGATGGGGCGTTTTAAATTAGGGTCAACGGTCATTAACTTGTTTTCAGGTGACAGAATTTCTTTATCGACATCCCTCAGCAGAGGAGCAATAGCGCGTATGGGGCGCCCTTTAGCGCAGCTAAAAACCGGAACATCCTCCCCCTCGTCTTTCAAATGATAGCTGTATTAGACGCCGGTGCTCGTCAGCATAACATAAGCTGAGGGTTGCCTAGGATTTTGGGTATAATGGCTCCACTATATAATGGCGCACTAAAGGAATAACCTTATTGAATGTGTTGTATAGCAGTGAAAATGGGTCAATTCCTGTTACAAAGGGCTTTGAAAAAGAAGTGCTGTTAACTCGTCAGGTCTTTACAAACAAAGATGGGAGTACGGGTGTATTAAATCTGGTATGCAGTAACCTAGGGTTAAATGGCGAGCAAGTGGCTACAATCTACAAAAAACGGTGTAAAATGGAAGAATTTCATAAGGCTTTAAATTCCAATGCGTCGCTGGTAAAATTGCTGGTCGGGCGTGTTTTAACTCATAGCAATCATGTATTGATGTCTATTTATGCTCTGTTCAAGCTCGAATGTCTGAAAATCAAGCACAAACTAAACTATTTGCATTACGTGCAAATCTTTACGTTGGGGCAACTCAACAAGCTTTGTTTGAACTTTGAACGTTGAGGAGTGCGTAACATCAGTTATCAATGATAATCTAGTTCATTCGCTTTCATGCAATCAGGCATCGTCTTCATGCTGCATCTTTTTACAGGTATCGGTTGTTATACTGGCTTGATGTTGGTCCTTGCTTTATTGTTTGTGTTGTTTTACGAGGCTATCAATGGGTTTCATGATACTGCTAACGCGGTAGCAACAGTCATTTATACCCGCGCTATGCGATCGCATCTTGCAGTCATGATGTCTGGACTGTGCAATTTTTTGGGAGTGATATTAGGTGGATTGAGTGTAGCCTACGCCATCGTTCACCTGTTACCTACCAATCTATTGCTAAATATTAGCTCGAGCCGCGGTTTGATCATGGTGTTTTCCATGTTGTTAGCAGCCATCATTTGGAATTTAGGCACTTGGTATTTCGGACTCCCGGCTTCCAGCTCCCATACTCTGATTGGTGCCATCATTGGCGTTGGTTTGACCAATGCTATCGTGATGGAGGCATCGGTAGTGGAAGCACTAAACATTTCCAAAATGATGCGCGTTTTCCTTTCACTCATTTTGTCACCCTTAATAGGGTTGCTTATTGCCGGTTTGCTATTGCTTTTATTGCAGCGCTATTGGAATGATACCCAAAAGCGTCAACGGATTCACCTTACTCCTGCTGAACGCGAAAAAAAAGATGGTAAACGCAAGCCCCCATTTTGGACGCGCGCCGCACTTATCATATCGGCTATTGGAGTCAGTTTTTCCCATGGCGCTAATGATGGTCAAAAAGGCATAGGGCTCATTATGTTGGTACTAATCGGCGTTGCCCCTGCTGGCTTTATTATCAATATGAATGCTACCAGTTATGATATTGCACGGACTCGTGATGCCATTAATCATTTAGAAAATTATTATCAGCAACATCGCGAATTGTTAATAGGAGAAATACCAGCACAGTTAGAGGGAGACACCCTGGCGTCTACTACTACTACTACTACTGCTGCTACCACTATCAAACAATTGCGTTGTGATAGCTCACAACCTCTGGCAACGTTGCGACAAGCACAGCTAGTGCTATCACATTTGCAAAGTTACCGCGAGCTAACCTTAGAACGATCGAGTCACATACGCCGCCTGCTTATGTGTATTAGTGATACTGTCAGCAGCATTAGCAAACTGCCAGAAACTACGGCTAACGATAGGCGTTTTTTGATAATTTTACGTGAAGATCTGTTGGAAACCGTCGAATACGCACCAATATGGATTATCGTGGCTGTAGCGCTGGCCTTATCTTTCGGTACCATTATTGGCTGGCAGCGTGTTGCTATCACTATTGCCGAAAAGATCGGTAAAAAGGGGATGACTTACGCCCAGGGGGTGTGCGCACAGATGACTGCCGCCATTGGGATTGGGATCGCCAGCTATACCGGTATGCCAGTCTCTACTACCCAGGTACTATCTTCCGCGGTAACCGGCACTATGCTAGCCGGTGGGGGCGGGATACAAATCAAAACGGTGAAAAATATCATTCTGGCCTGGGTACTGACACTACCAATCTGTATCACACTTTCCGGTACATTGTATTGGTTGGCGTTAACACTTATTGTCTGATGTTACGCACCTAATACTCGTCGGGTAAAGACAGACCCTTGCGTATCCATCTTTCCCTAAGAACCGTGCGTGAGACTTTCACCTCACACGGCTCAAGCCTTTATAAGTACCACTTTAAAAGGTACCGGCCTCGTTACTGTGTAACTGTCGATGGCAGTTAGGGTGCAGCAATACCAGGTTGCTCATCTCATCGCCTCCACCCAGCATCTTTTTGACTATGTGGTGTACGTTCCATCCTGTTTCAGGAGTGAAGCGCTGCTCACACATTTGGCAGAGTCGATTTTGCTTTACCCATATTGCAACTACCTTTTTTTACCTTTCAGAGAATTAAGCCATTTCCTATCCAGCCTCTTCTCAAAATAGGGTTCCCACTGGCGGTCATAGATCCTACATTTCTAAGATCTCCCTGCCGATATGTTGAATTATTCTGCCTTTAAAAAAAGTATGGAATAAGATCATTTTTTGAATAAAATTTTCCTCTTATTTTCATGGCTAGAGGAGAAATAACATGTTAAAGGTTGGAGGAGATGATATTCAGACATTGGCTATGGATCACCATGGGTTAGTTGCTGCGATGTGCCAAGAACTTAAGATTGCACAGCGCATTATGGCACTGTTAACAAAGTAAAAATAAGAGTAGTAAAATACCTCGCTGGAAAAACCATGAGGGAGGGGGAAGCAATAGACTTCTTGCCAAACCTACTGCCTGCGTGGTGAAAACGCTGTGTTGCGCCGGGACAAGCAATCCTCTATCCCATCATGGGACTCATCAAGTTATTTATTCCTTATTAAAAAAGGAAAATTATTATAAATAAATGGGTTAACAAATAATCCTCTATGCCTAGTAGCGAATTTTCGCTACTTTGATACCTGGCGCCTTTCAACCGGCAGCAGTCAGTGTTGGCTAAAGGATACTCGCCCCGCCCTTCCCTTACCAACTGACTCGAGATAAATGCATTATGGACAGTGTAAACGAAAAATTTGCCAGGTTTCCTTTTAGGGACGAGAAGATGGCAGAGATACTAAGGAATATGGGGTTTCACTCTGTTTACGATATTCTTGCTGTTGAAGCTGATCGTTTCCGCGTCGATGTTGATGCCAAATTTGCTGTTATTGATAAAAACTTTGTTGGTAAAGCCGGTGCTATTTATCGTCAGGCGAAAAAGTATCGCGATCTAGCCGATAGATCAGTGCGATACCAGCCAACACCGCCCAGTGTACCTAAAGCAGAAGAACGCTATGATGCGGATCATCAGGATGATACGTTGCCTACCGGATCAGTATATTATGATGCCACCACGTCGGCCAACAAGCCCGAGTTGTTCTCCTACCGAATAGCGCGCTATGAGAAACCGCTGTATTCACAGTTATTTCATGAAGACCCGACATACTACGCTGAACCCGGCGCTATCCAATCGTTAGATTCTCCAGTGAGTTATCTTGTATACCTGCTGACCCTATTGGACAGGATGAAGGACTCCGTTGATCACAAAAGCAAAGCGTTAACGCGTTTGTTTGCACAGCGCCCCGATTTACAAACCATGCTCCTTAATGATGACGCCTTTCATCAAGTACTCCCTACCAGTAAGCTGGTAGGGGAAATTTTAGAAGACGCTTGTATTGCCATTGGGGCGCTAAAAAACACAAATTTAACAGCATACTTACAAAAAATAGCACTCTATCAATTTTTGGCCACAAAGGCTCACTATCCGCTGACCTTACCCTTTGATATTGCCCGCACGCGGATAGACTTGGCCTTAGAACAGGGTCCCTACAGTGTTGGCGACCTATTTAGTCGTCTATCGCTAACCTGGCGCCAGTTAGCGAAAAAATTTGCTGCTGCCAAGGCGTGGAGCGGTATTACTGAGTATTTATGTCAGTTGTTGATACAACAGGCACCGTTGGAGTCACAAAAAGAAATCGAACAACTTAATCAACATTTCAGCCTTGAGATGGGCAATGCAGTAGCAGCAAAAGAGAAGGTGCCAGTAGATATGTTGTGTCAAGCAGCTGGCATTGGCCCCCTCCAACTGCAGGAAATGCTGGCTATTGGGGAGTTTTCTCCTCAGGCCTCAGCATCTGTCGACTTAATGGGCATCACGACAATTAATGAAACAGTTAACGACAAACCTGTTGTTCCCGGCAGCTTATATGGTGCGCGTTATCTTTATGGTACACCGGTCAACTCTCCCAATGGGCTGTTTACTATCATCAGTAGTACCAATGAAGTGGTACTGACCCTCTACCAACTGGATCGTCTGCAAAAATTGATTCGCCTGCAGCACCACACTCAGCTGCCGGTGGCACCATTGGATTGGTTGTTACAAACTCTAGTAGAGGCCCAGGGAAACGCCACCGATATTACGGAGGGTACCATACGCGCTCTGGGCGTCTTTGAATGCTACCATCTGCATTACCCTATCGACGTCATGCGCTTTGCCGTGCTCTATGGGCTGATCTGTCCGTATGCCCAACCAGGGCAAACATCGCTATTGGATACCCTATTGGGCCCTAGCGCCGTCCTGTCAGGCTTTAAGGCATTACCTTTTTCTAGCGAGAAGAATTTTTCTGATCCTGACTATAACCATGATCTTACTTTACTGGCCCATGCCTGGCAGGTGCCAAAAGCGACATTAAATACACTGATCGAGAAATACAAGGTGGTGCTACCACAACATCCCGTTACTCGCAGCTTAGCGGGGCTCTCTGCCCTGTATCGCCCCGTGCTATTGGCCCAGTTGTTTGGCATCAGCGTAGATACCCTATTAGGGGTCATGGAGCTGGTGACTGAGCAGCAGAAGAAGACAGGCTTAGTGCTATTGGCACAGCCTAATGTCGTTACAGATAATCCATCTAATCTATCTAATTATGATACTAACGATCTGTTAATGACCCTGGATGACATCGTGCAATGGGCGGCCGACGAAAAGCTCCCCCTTGAAGCGGTGCTGCCACCGCCTCAGGATCAGGCGATAAAACGCGATCATGACTTGCTGGCTGACTTGCATGAGGCCTTGATCCCCTTCTTCCCCGAGGCGTCTAACCGTCCTGATTCCCCCCTTGTCTTGTTGCTGTTACTAGCATCCGATAGCTCGACCATTAAGGACCTATTAACAACATTAAAATTGTTCGATGAATCAATCATTAAGGACCTATTAGCAGAATTAATATTATCCGATAACTCGACTATTAAGGACCTGCTAAAAAAACTAACATTATCCGATAACTCGACTATTAAGGACCTATTAGCAACATTATCCGATAACTCGACCATTAAGGACCTATTAGCAACATTATCCGATAACTCGACTATTAAGGACCTGCTAAAAAAACTAACATTATCCAATAACTCGACCATTAAGGACCTGCTAAAAAAACTAACATTATCCGATAATGATAACTGGACCATTAGGGCGCAATTAACAGAATTAACATTATCCGATAGCTCGACCATCAAAGCGCTGCTAACAGCATTAGGGGTGTTGGATAGCCTCAGGGCAACCAGCCGCAACGGTCTGTTGGCTGCCGCCGCCGTCATTGCCAAGCATGCCCATCTGGATCCCGCTGTGGCTTATGCCCTGATGGTATTTCATAGCAAACAGGTAGATGAGGCGCTGCAGCGATATAATAAAAATCAACAGGACATATTATTAGCCCCCTTGTTTATCACGGTAGCGGTAATACAGCATTATCAACTGGACGCCCTCGCGCTGCTTCCCCTGCTACAAGGTTCATCAGGCATCAAGCTAACGGCGTTATCTCCCTGGCAACAATGGTTAGCCTTAAGCGACTTCGCTAAACTGGCCTTAGGAGAGGAACGGTTACGCCCGGCACTATTATCGAATTTGTCGCGAGAGCAGCGTGAAAGCCGGTTGGCACAGGTGTATCAGGCCGATCCTCAAGACATTTTAGCGGTGGTGGGGGGGGAGGCCTACGATATTAACCAGCAGGCTCAGTTGCAGCGCATGATGGCTTACAGCGTTGCTACCGGTTGGTCATTGAAAGATCTGAATGATTGGTTGAATCATCCGCAAAAAGACTGGAATACCCTTGTTGCATTAAGTCTGCGTTGTGGACCACAGGATAAAGCCGGCAAAAAAGCCTTAGACGATCGTTTAGGCGAGTGCAAGAACCAGGCTTTGCTAGCTTGGTACCGTGCGCAGTGTCGCCGTTTGACAGTTGAAAAACACGAACCCAATGCGGTAGATGTAGCGGGGCATTTATTGATGGATCCATTAATGACGGCTAACGTGCCCACCAGCCGAGTAGCGGAAGCCATTGCTAGCGTGCAGGCATTTATACAACGTATTGTTGAAGGGTTAGAAAGCGGTTTCCAGTTAACAGAAGGAGAATTGCAACGTTGGCAAGAAAACGATAGCCGGTATGCTATCTGGGCGGCCAATATTCAGCTACGTTGGCACCCGGACCAGTACATCAACCCAGCAGCCAGGCAACATAAAACCGTCGCCTTTAAACAATTTGAAAACCGCCTGTCTCAGGCTCACCTGGATCAAGATACCGTCAACGACGCGTTGACGGATTATCTGAATAATTTTGAGCACATTGTTAACCTAGATACTATTGGAGCGTACCAGGACGGGATGGATCAAACCCAAAGCCCGATTTATTTCCTGGGTCGTAGTAAAAAAGCCCCATTTGAATATTATTTCCGCCGCTGGGGCACCCATCCTTCCGGTCTTCGCGTATGGAGCGAGTGGGAAAAAATTACTGTACCAATGGTGCAAAACGTCCTGTTAGCCGATAAACCAAAACCAAAGGGCTGGGATGACAATTACCGTATCCATCGTGACGCCAACGATGTTGCACAAGGTAAACAATGGGTGCCGGTACAAGCCCGCCTGGTGGTATTAGCCGGGCGGCTGTATTTTGTTTGGGTTGATATTCAGCCAGTGCCAAAAGAAGAGCCGGCACGAAATAAGGATGATGACCCGTTAACACAAGAAAAGAAGAATAGGGAGCAGCCCAAAAAGTTCCGCCAAATCATTTCCATTATTCATCGCCGGTTAAGCGGCACGTGGAGCACACCGATTGAGCTATACCAAGGTGACCCCGTTATCCAAGCGAATCTCGATCTTCATCCCCACTTGGTGGCTTTTACCATCCCGCACCAGGCGGTTGACTGGACCTCTATCAAGAAACAAGGCAAATCGGTATTTTCTGATGAAACCCTGCCGCCAGACGGTGATCTGCTGTTTATCTCATTACTACGAGTACCCATGACAGCGGATCAAAGCACTGAGCATGTTTCTACTTACCTGTTGTTTGATGCATTTCTCGACGAGGTAACAGAGGCGCTGCCTGGACAAACGGTGCAAGCACGAGGCGTAAATATTGGGAGCTGGGAAGAGAATACTTTCATCAGGACTATCGACCAACTCAATATCAATGGATATCACTGGATAGTGACACCGCCTACCCCCGATCCCGTTTCCAATAAAGAGACCTTTTACGAAACCAGGGTGATAACCCCTTGTATCCCTGAATCTTGGCTGTTAAATCAACGCCATATGCAAAGCCGCGGCGCCGGTGTATTTGGCAATAACGTTCCTCTGTTGATATCAGTTGAGGGCGCGGGGCAGAAAGGCATGGATACCTATAAGGTTACCTCTACTGCCACCTTGAGCCAAACCCAATTGACTAATATCCCTGCCGAACGTAAGTTGGTGCATTTTATCTCATTAGGCGGGGTAACGAGCTATAGCACGTTACCTACTGGCCGATCCGGTGGTAGCGATCAGTACCTCGTTGAAGTATCTAGCCCCTTTGATAACGGGAACGCGCCTTGTGTCAACCCGTTGAGTCACGGTCTGGTACTGGTCGCTGCTGATGATATCAGGGGTAAAGATAATCCTGTTATCTTACTGAAAGGGGTAGATGATGCCCTTATTGAAACCGGCGAGCTATCAGTGGCGCGGCTAGAAGTCCAGCAAACCGCTGGCAAGATCCGCAAAAATGCCAAAGGAGTGCAATTTCTGATGACAAGGCGTGCTGATATCCTTGGCTATGGTGATGACGACGAGGATGCTAATAAAATCCATGCGCGCTGGGAGAGCTATGATAAAAAAACCGATATCGTGCCGGGGGTTAGCTTTAAAATTCTCACCGATAAGGATCTGAAGACAATCAGTGCTGCCGATGTTACTAAGGAGGATAACTGGAATGATGCCACCTTCGTCATTACCGGTACCGGTGAGGATAACCGCCGCCAATCAGTATGGTCCTACTCGTTAGAAACAAAGGCGCCAAAAAGAATAGAGACAGGTAAACTTTGGCTAGTTACCCGTATTAACTGGACAACGCAGTCGAAAAACTTTAACAATCTCGAAAAAATCAAAGATTCTAAAGAATTGATAGCTTCGCGTGGCATGCTTTACCAAATTACTGGGACAACGCTTACCGAGATTACCAAGACTACTACCATCAATACTACTACCATCAATCCTAAGGCTGACGTCTATCTTATCCAACCCATCGTTGTAGTAAACGCAGACGCTTTGCAACTAAACCAGACAGGGTCTTTTAGTTGCTCACAACCAAATGATGATCTTACGATATTATCTGCTATGCAATTCAGTATCGTGTTTAACAGCAACGAAGCGCAACAAACAAAAAAAACGTTCAATGGTTTCGCCTTTCGTATTATCAGCCAGAATAATTTACAAGAAGCACTACAGCTTAAGCCTGGCCAAACCCCTTTCGTCAGTGAAAATTGGGGTTGGATCACCCCTACTGTTAATCTTTCCACACAGCCTGCTACACTGAATCGCCACTATCGGCTGCTGTCCCGGGAAGTACAGTATTTTATGGTTAAAATCAATACAAACAATATTGTATCCAGACAAGACCCGCTATCTAAGATAGATAACGCTGTCAGTGTTTTTGTACAAACGAACCTGTCTTTGCCTGGCTATGTGGTGGGATTAGCTGCTGATAATAATAATAATAATAATAATAATAATAATAAACTGACAAAAATTGAATTTGATAAGGAGATACCCTTTGTTCAAAAAGCAACGTTCACTTTTCAGAAAAATACAATCCAGTTAATAGGGAATCAGAATGCTCTTAAACAATTGACAACACAATATTCCTATCTATTCCTGGCCCTACCCTGGACCGCTGATTCTTTACGCGATGTGGGTAACACTGGCCTAAATTGGCAACTCGCGGGACTCAAGGAAATCAAGGAACTCAATGAACTACAACCTGCTACCTTGATTGGCCGCATCTCCTGTGACGTACCAACGCTGTCTTTAGTACAGATACGCTCAGAGGTTTCTCCCAAACAAGCCAGAAAAGGGGATACAGTATGGATCCAGGTAGAGGTCGATATGGCTGGCCAGCACTTATCCACGAACGCCAAAGTAGAGATAGCCTTGAGTGAGGGATATACGTTGCTACGCACGGGGATAACCTTCCCTACTGGTACGACGCTTCCTACAGAGGACAGTCCAGGAGGTGTCCTAACCCTAAAAGAATTAACAAATCTACAACGGATATACTTTCGCCTTCCAGTTAACCTGGTTAAGCCTACCTCCACGATTGCTCCGCTGGCCACCATTACTCTCTCTGATGAATTATCTGTCGAGCGTTTAGCGCTATCCCAGCCGAATTTTAGCCTTGATCCTGTCAGTCTAGGAGAAATACCCATTCAATGGGAATGGTGGTACGGCCCTGCAGTCAATATGCTAACCAGAAGCCTGACAAGCCTTCCCATCAGCCGCTTGATGATGCAGCAACAATACTTTTTATCTGCTATCAGTATTATCCCGGATTTTGTTTATAGCCAACCCTCCCAGAAGATTGATGTATCTGTTACGCTACCAGTAGGTATTGAGATACAAACAGATGAAGAAACACTAAAAAAGCTCAAGGAAATTCCGGCTATCAAGACGGGGCTCAGCTTATTAAGCAATCAGCTGTTAACACCATCTTTGCCAAAAGAAAGAACAGAAAAAATTACCTTGCTTATTGCACAGGCAGTGGATATCAGTACCAATCCCACTATTCTATTACCGCTGACGTTGGTGGCCAACGCATCAATATTTATCGACTCGCTCGAGGTACAGATCACCCCTACTACTGCTGTAGGGGTCAAGCAGACTGTAGGGGTCAAGCAGACCCTGGTTTCCGCCAACTTTATGCAGCCTAGCCTAGATAACAATACAACAATTGAAATATCAGCCGGGTGTGAAACCTATGGAGATGGTCACTATCTCTTTGGTGATCAGCTGTATCTTGTATTGCTGGTAAATGGACGCCGCGTGGCAGGCCCTGTTTTTGATCAGGGGGCAAACATCCAGCGCATTACCCTGCAACTGAATCAGGGTTTTTCCTGTGCTCATGAGCAACAACAAGTAGATTGTATCTTGAATACCTCTGGAAAAAATCCGCTCGCCTGGTCATTACCAGCGATCTATAATCCTACACTGGCTACCGTGACGATTGAACCATCAGGTATCAACCTACTGGATAAACAGCAGTTGACAGTACGCGTACCAGTATTAGCGGTGCCTCATCCTGCTTACAAAGCTGCTGATCGTTCCACCCAATTTATTGTCAAGATCGCTTCAGGTGACGAAGTAAAGACGCAAGCGCTCAAGATAGGCTCCATATCTATAACAGGCGTCGACGCCAACCCGCTGCCGATCCTCCCTCAGGCTTACGCCTCATCAGCAACGCCAATGCTTGCCGTGAATGATTGCTTTACCTACCAGATACAAGTCAATATCAATGCTGATGAGATCATTAAACAAACCACGCCACGATCACAGGAGAAAGGTCCTACATTACAGGGGTATGGTTTAGGGCCAATATTGACTATAGAGTTTTCCAAGACCCTTGAGCTAAACGGATCAGCTGCTGATACCAAGTTAGCAGCTGCTAATATCAGGAAGGCTATTAGAAAAGACTCAACTTTACCACTATTAACCACAGAGCAGTCTTTAGCCCTTGGTGCACAGACTACGGATAGCTTTCTCATGGGGTTGCGTGTATTCCCCACTGAGGGGGCAGGATCCTTCGTCACGATTAGGATCATGATATCCCCAGAGAGCAAAGGGATATCTGGTATCATTTCTATTCCTGTCAAGGTGCGGAATGCGGGGGCAATAACGGCAACACTGAAGTTCTTGCCAAACAATGCTACCGCTACAAAGGCCGGTTTTAAGTGGCGCACAGGGCTAGCAGCAAGGTTCTTCCGCTACTATGTAGGAATGGCTTACGATTCAAGTAAGTTGCCGTTTGAAGACTTACATGTTAACGAAGGAATGGCGGATACTTTTTCAGATCCTATCAATCTGCCGGCGCCGGTCATCCTTCATGACAACCAACACCACAGTGCCTCACTTCCCCGTTTGGTGCGCCTCAATACACTCTTTGGCAAAGAGTTGGTGCGAACAGCCGAGCGTAATCCTGACTTAATCTTTCAAGCGGCCAGCCAAGATTACCCCCTGTTGCCAATGGCGGCAGAGGGTAAACCCGATGCGCTAGAGCAGGATGTAGCCAATTTGCAGTACTTTTGGGAGCTGTTTTTCCATGTGCCGATGATGATTGCCTATAAACTCAATATTGAAGGGCGTTTTAATGAAGCCATTGATTGGTTGCATTGCCTCTTTGATCCCTTTGCGCAACCGCAAAATGGCCAACCCCCCGTTATTTGGCGTTGCCGCTTGCTCCTAGCTAATTTTAGCTATGTTTCTCTAGATGATGACACCGGTCCAATAGACCCTGACATAACCGCCAGCGTGAGACCGGAGCATTATCGACGCGCTGTCTTTTTTGCCTATGTCAAAAATGTACTGGATAAAGGGGATGGCTATTTCCGTGAATTAAGTCGGGAAGGATTTAACAATGCACACCAATGTTATGTATTGGCAGCCAGATTACTCGGTAGTGCCCAAGAGACGAGTCGGATTCCTGCTTGGCAACCGCTTCCTGTGGCTGAAGCGATAACGCAATATCGCTCAGTGCCAGAGGAGGATGGGACGCCGCTATTTATCTTGCCCCGTAGCCGGCTATACGACACTGTCGTGCAGGGCCTAAACCAACGCTTATTTAATCTGCGCCATGGCTTGACATTAGATGGCAAGCCATTGGATTTACCGTTATACGACCCGCCTGTCGATCCAGCCTTATTATTGGCTTCTAGGGCTGCCGGTAGCCTAAGAACCGCCCAGACCCTCGGCAGCATGCTGAGCCCACCGCCGTTTCGCTATAGCCTGATGTATGCCCGGGCTAGCCATGCGGTAGAGTTATTGGTGCAGTTTGGCAGCACATTATTGTCATTCCTGGATAAACGGGAAGAGTTAGGCTACCAATCCCAGTTAATTAGCCAGCAAAAAGAGATGGCGGCTTTTGCCATTGACATACAAAAGGAAACCCTGCGCCAAAACGAGAAAGCGCGTGAAGGGCTGCAGGCGGCTTACGAGGCTGCCTCATCGCGCCTGGAGATACTAAACGAACAAATTAAAGAGAATATCTCAGATAAAGAGCAGAGCGTTTTAGCGTTACGTACTGCTTCTGCTGCCTTTGGAATAGGGATTGAGTCTGGTCAGCTAGCCATTGGTGCCTTTAAGCTTGTTCCCAATATCTATGGTTTTGCTGATGGGGGGTCAAGGTATGAAGGCATTGCAGAAGCGATAGCGAATACCGCAACAATGTACGCTGATGCAATGAATCTTGCTGCTTATCAGCTGGAAACCAGGGAAAAGTATCGCCGCCGCCTCGAGGACTGGACAATACAACAACTGCAAACTGAGGGGGACGTTAAACAATTAGCGTCGCAATTGGAGGCGGATACTATCCAGCAGGGTAACTACGAACGGCAACTGGCCCAAGCGCAGGCCCAATTGCGCCAGTTTGACGATCAGCTGGTATTTTTGCAGGCGCGCTTTACCAATGAGGCGCTATATCAATGGCTAATTGGCCAAGTCTCTAGTTTGTATTACCAAACCTATAACGCGGTGTCTTCACTGTGTTTGATGACCCAGGCCGCCTGGCGCTATGAAGTGGGAAATTATCATCCTGAAAGCAATTTTTTCCAGAATATGGGCTGGAGTGATACCAGACGGGGATTGATGGCGGGGGAAACCTTGCGTGTAGGGCTATTGCGCATGGATCAAGCCTATTTAGCCCGTGCCGACGGTGGGTTAGACATTAGGCATACCTTTTCCGTAAAACAGGCGTTAAAAGGAGACTGGGAGAAACAACGAGATAACTTGGTTCCGGCGGGCAAAAAACCCGCGGTAGGGACGTTATCATTTGACATTACCGAAAAAGACCTGGCCAGCTGCTACCCCGGGCATTACCAGCGCCAGTTGGTGGCGGTAACGGTGACCCTGCCCTGTGTATTGGGGCCTTGTGAGGATGTCCGCGCTATTTTGCTGCAAAAAAACAGCCGCTTTGCCACAGAGCACCGAGGAAAGGCCACCTACCAGGAGATGCAAAAATCAAACTCAACTGCATCTTATATCATTCATAACGTGCGCCCTAATCAAGCCATGGCGTTGTCATCTGGGCTAGACGATGGAGGCGCTTTCGTGTTGAATTTTGAGGACGAAAAATCCCTACCCTTTGAAGGTAACGGGGTGGTGGGAAGCTGGGAGCTACAATTTCCCAATCCTGCTGCGCAAAAACAGCTGCTGACATCGCTTATTGATGTGATCATCAGGTTGCATTATCGTGCTAAAGATGCCGGGAAGACCTGTGCTGAGCAGGTGATGGAGGCGATGAAGACGGTGAATGTACCCATTCAACCTAAAGCCTACCTCTCCAGGATCTTCCCGCCCTGACACAGGGCGCGCCCCTATAGTAGACTTCTTTCCAAACCGTTCAATAGAGATACTCTTCCCACGCTGTTTCAGCGCAAGATAAGATCAACTATCAAGTCGTTCATGTTGCCTCATTCTATCTGCTTTCACTTCTATTGGTACGCAACTACTTTTTAGTACGGTCTAGGAAATTTTTTGCAAACCCATGTGCTTAAAAACAGAGTAGCCCTCTTTATTTGTTTCCTGTTTAAAAAAGGAAAATCCTTAACAATGAATGGGTTAACAAATAATCCTCTATGCCCACTCACCAGTTTCTGCTACGTTACCTGCATGCTTTTAAACGGCTGGCAACACCTATCACCAACATCTATCACCAGCAATACGGATAATCGGAAAACAAGGAGCGGGTACCCATGATTAAGGGCTTATTAGCAAAATTATTATCGATTTATCAACCAATGGTTAAATGCTTCCCTACAGACTGGCGAGAGGTTAGTGGGGGCTTTTTTAGCACTGCACTGTCCTGTTCTTTTTTGCTATTACTTGTTTTTTCTAATGATGTTTCTGCCAAAGGTAACATTAAGGCAGTATTAAGAGGAGATCTAGATGGTGAACATTACTGCCCAGGAGATGTGACGAGAAAGAGTTCCCGGGATACCCCTTGTCGGTTTAAACCTAGAGAAAAAATATCAATAACTATTGGGAAAGATTACACGGCGGGGTGTTGGCAGGATGTTCCGTTCTATGCTGTCTGGATTGAGCAATGGCAGAACGAGCACTGGGTTGGGATAGAAAATATTATTGGAAACCCAGACTCCAAGCATGACAGTCCACCATATTATGGTCTTGATAAACAGATCACTGCCCCTGCTACCACGGGGCTTTACAGAGTAAGGGTTGAGTTCTGGGGTCAAAACTGTTATGGAAAATCGAGCAGCGAGGAAGATGGCTATTTCCAAATAGAGCGCACCGTCTCAGCTATTAGATTTGAAAAAATTGACAGCTTACAACCACCAAAGGATGGCATTTACCCTATCCCTTATAATTTCAACAAAAATTCAGCTAATGGCGATACCAATAGTTTTAAACTGACATTAGCAGCCGTTGATAAGACAAAAGACTTACATAAAATCAAAGACTGCTCTTTATCGCTTATTTCTACTTCAACCGAGAATCTTCATAACAAAGATAACCTGATCAAACAAGGTGGTGATAAGGCTAGTTTCACTATTCATCCAGAATGGATAAAAGAAGATAAAACGGTGGAATTAAGCGCCCACTGTGCGATGACCGACGACAGCGGTACGCCCTCCGAGGACTCTACATCGATAAGCCTCGTCCTACATCGTAACCGCCCTAACTTCGGCAAACCTAAGGTGCAATGGGATGATGCGACCAACGAAGACCAAAAAGCGTATTGGGAAGACAATACGACCTATCACCTCCACGTAGCCGTCACCAAAACTAATGAAAATCAAGCCAGCTTTGATGGCTGCACGGTGAGCGAAACGAGGAAGTTTGATGCTGGTAACAAGACGAGTTCGCGTCCACTTACCCAAGGCGAGTATCTAGTTAACGCTAGTGGGGACATTATAAAAACGTTGTTGAAACCGGGCGAGTTTCTGCCTATTCAGTCTGGCGAGCTTGGCAATCTGAAGTGTGACAAGGACAATTTTAGGCAGTGTGATGAAAAGCGTATTTACCACGCCAGCTGCGACTACACCGATCTCTCAAATTCAAAGAATAACAAACCGAAACAAAACGCTGGTGAGGTTTCTCTAACACGACTAGCACCACGGATTTTACAGCGCGATGACGTACAGGGTAGTTTTGATCTCTCTGCCGCTGCCGCTGCCGCCCCAATACGCCCCGAGCAGACGGTGAAGATAATGGTCAATGAAACACTAAACAAGGCTGTCCCTAATACTGTTGTTAGGATCAAGGCGGGGGGCGAGAAAGAGGAGATAACAAAGGCGATAGCTGATGTTACCTGCCCCGCCGAACCTACAAACGCACGGGTTAATAAGACGGATAATCGCAGCTGCAAGACGGTGGCAGGTAGCCAGTTCACCATGAAGGATGGCGTTTGGACATTAACGCTTGCTAAGAAGGACAAGATACTGACACAAACTGTTGTCCCTCTAGAAATGAAGGCCCAAAACAATGATGGGACTATATTCAGTGACATTTTCCCCTTGGCTACTAAAACATTCACTGTCATGCCATTGGTCGATATGAAAGTGAAGAAGCTGAGTATGACGTCCCCCCTTCCAAAACAGGTTTTTCATTATGGCCGTCAGTTTCCTGTAACGCTATCTTATTCAGTAACAGGCAACATAGAAGGCACCGACAAAGAGAACGATCAGTTTACAGCATCTCTGAAGGAATTGACGGTAGCGTTACCGAATAACCAATTGAAAGCATCGAAGATATTGCAAAAAACGATAAAAAACAACCTGACAATTAACAAGACGTCACAGGAGAATCCCAACTGGGATGGAATCAGTCAGAAGATCTTTTCTACAGGAAAGGGACCCGATGCATACAGCCAAGACATGACGGTAACCTTCCCGGTTGAAGTCACCACCCTAAAGGCGGTGAAGGCAGCCGTGATTACTGTTGATTCTTCGTTTACTGGCACCAACGTAGGGATAAATCATCAACCTGCTTCAATGCAAACGACTGTCCAGCTTGGCGACGTGCTGATGACGCCAAAAGAAGCCTTTGTTGCTGAGTTGAATGATGGCAAACCCCTCGAGGTCAGCGATGATACAGGAACCACATTTCGCCTTAACTTCCGTGCTGGCAAAAGGAGTGCTCATCCTGAGACTGAGATCGACTTTCCTGAGTTTATCCCGCGTACTCAAGTGTCAGTGATATTGCCTACAGGACTTGTTCGCGATCCTAAGCCGAACAATGGCTTGATTAAGCTTGTTTGCGACGCCCTACAAGATGAGACATGCAAAACGCCGCCGCCGACAAAGGGTAGCTGGGATGGCTCTACGAATACGCTACTGCTCGACTTTCCCTTAAAAAAAGGGATAAATTATTCCCTTATCATACCAGTAAAACGGGATGACCAGAAGAGAGAGATAATTGCCCCTGTGGTGGTGCAGATTGGTCAATCTCAAGACGTATTGCAAGATACTCAAGAGAGAGTGGTCATTTGGGATGATAAGGGACCAAAAACCCTGGAGATAACAAAACCCGTCACCGTCCTCGCCCATGGCGATGTCACTATTCATGAAATTGTTCCAGAAAAACAGGCTATTAATACAGATCTCAAACACTTTACGCTGACACTGTATGTCCAGGGAGCACAAAAAGAGGATAGTTTAGTGTTGACAGTTAATAATGAGAAATATACCCAAAAACCGGGGACATGTGATGCTGGTGATGCTGACTGTGCAATAGGCACCAACAAACCCAGCAGCTTGCCTTACCGGTTTGATCTGCCTATCCCCAATAGCTTAGCGTATTCCATGAAAGCGACGTTAATCACCTCTGCTGGTGGCCACTATCCCGAGAACAACAAGGATGGCAAGGACGTAATGACGGCTAATCCTACCAACCAAATGCAATTGAAGCGTGTAAATGATCAACAGAGTACATCTTATTCATACCACCAGTTCAACTGGAAGGCATCCATTCCTTTTATGGCTAATAAAAGTTTTCTAACTAAGGCCGCATTATATCAGGCGAAAGTCATTAAGGAGAATGATAGGAACGATTTCTTCGACAACCCAAGCCTTATCCTGAGCCTGGTAGGTGCTAACGATACGAATACTTGGGTTTTAGCAAAGAACTTTCTAAAACAAACGTCAGCGAACTATCCCACATTGAATACAGACATAGACGACAACGCCTTTGCGAATAAGGGAATGTTACTAACAGCGGGTATACTTCCTGTATCTGGGGAGATACATGTAGTAGCAGAGACCTCTGACTAATAGTTCGTTTCCGGGGCCGCGATCCGGCCTCGGAAACAACCTATTCATAGAGTTCTTTCAAAACCGTTGTGAAAGGGGAGAAGTCAAGGCGCCCGGGCCGCCGAAGCCTTTGTTTCCAATAGAGTACATGAGGATGGCTTGTCCCCGCGCAACACAGCGTTCTTACCACGAAATTGATTTTTACTCGCAGCCCTTTGCCAATTATTTTTAAGAGAAATGGATTATGAACGACCAGATAGCTGCAGTAGCCACAGCAACCGAAAAGTTTGCTAAGTTTCCTTTTGGGAAGGGGATAACAGCGGTGCTCAATGGGATGGGGTTTTATTCTATTGACGACATTCTTGCTGTTGCAGCTGATCGTTTCCGCGTTGAGGTTGATACCAAGCTTGCTAATGATCAACAATTTTCTGGGAGTGCTGGCGCTATTTATCGTCAGGCGAAAAAATATCGCGATCTGGCCGATCAAGCAAGGCGAATGGCCATATCGCCGCCTGAGGATAAGGAGGCAAGATCGCCTACTTTCTATAATACTGACCCGCTATCCCCCCAAATAACGCGCTATGAGCAACCGCTGTATCCACAGTTATTTCATGAAGACCCGACGTACTACGCTGAACCCGGCACTATCCAATCGTTAGATTCTCCAGTGAGTTATCTCGTATACCTGCTGACGCTGTTGAAAAAGACGCCCTCTACTGACGAAAAAAACGCGTTAAACCGCTTGTTTGCACAGCGCCCCGATTTACAGACCATGCTCCTTAATGACGACGCCTTTCATCAAGTACTCCCTACCAGTAAGCTGGTGGGGGAAATTTTAGAAGACGCTTGTCTTGCCATTGGGGTGAAAGAGGAAACGTTCTCAACAGACTCATCAAAAATGGCACTCCATCAATTTTTGGCCACAGAGGCTCACTATCCGCTGACCTTACCCTTTGATATTGCCCGCACGCGGATAGACTTGGCCCTAGAACAAGGGCCCTACAGTGTTGGCGATCTATTGAGTCGCCTATCGCTAACCTGGCGCCAGTTAGCGAAGCAATCTGCTGCTGCCAAGGCGTGGAGCGGTATTACTGAGCACCTAGGTGAGTTGTTGACAGTCTCACCCAAGAACAGTGTTCCGTTTATTCTGCATTATGATAGCGACGGAAGGCCAATCGGTGAAAACCCGGTGTTGGATTTATCGACTGTCTGGCCAGATACGCTCATAACGACGATAACCACCGAACCTAATTCAGTTCAGTTAACGTCTTTTTCGGCCCCGAAAAAGACGTTAACTGTATCGCTATCGTCCAATAGCAGTAGCGCACGGGTTTCTTTTATCCTACCCCCTAAAACATTTGATAAGGGTATCGTCTATTGGGCTCAGGTACCTGTAGTTTTTACCCCTTCATCATCAGCGACACCATTAACGTTATCGATAGGGATGTTGGTCGGCGATCCGAAGGCGTTTTTTAACGAAGACAAGCTTCAGCTTAAGCAAAATTTTGGCTCCGATCTGGGCAGTGCGACGATGGCGTCAAAGATGAGGGTGCCGGTAGATATGTTATGCCAGGCAGCCGGCATTAGCCGCCATCAGTTACAGGAAATCTTGGCCACTGGCGATTTTGCTCCCCTGGCTTCAGCGTATATTAACTCGACCGGCTTTCAACAAGTTGAAGGCAAAAGCATTGTCCCCAGTAGCCTATATGGTGCGCGTTATCTTCATGGTACGCCGGTCTATTGTCACCATTTTCTGCTGACTATCCAGTCCAATGAAGTACAGGCTACCCCCTACCAACTGCATCGTCTGCAAAAATTGATTCGCTTGCAGCACCATACTCAGTTGCCGGTGGCACCATTGGATTGGTTATTACAAACTCTACTAGAGGCCCAGGGGGGAAAGGTCCAGGAGGGAATCCCCCCCGATATTACAAAGGAGACTATACAGGCCCTGGGAGTCTTTGAACGCTACCATCTCACTTACCATCTTGATGCCATACGCTTTGCCGCGCTCTATGGGGTCATTTGCCCGTACGCACAAGCGGGGCAAATAGCGTTATTGGATATCCTATTGAGCCCAGGCGCGGCCCTGTTAGCATTTACGCCATTACCTTTTTCTAGCAAGGAGAGTTTTTCTGAGGAAGACCTTCTTCTGCTAGCCTATGCCTGGCAGGTGCCAACGTCGACATTGAATAGATTGATCAAGGAATACAAGGAATACAAGGAATCCAAGGAGGCAGGCTACCTCGTTACTCGCTGCTTAGCGGGGCTCTCTGCCCTGTATCGCCCCGTGCTATTGGCCCAGTTGTTTGGCATCAGCGTAGATACCCTATTAGGGGTCATGGAGCTGGTTACTGGAAAGAAGGAGACAGGGTTACGGCTATTGGCACAGCCTAAGGTCGTTACAGATAATCCATCTAATCCATCTAATCCATCTAATCCATCTAATTATGATACTAACGATCTATTAATGACCCTGGATGACATCGTGCAATGGGCAGCCGACGAAAAGCTCCCCCTTGAAGCGGTGCTGCCACCGCCTCAGGATCAGGCGATAAAACGCGATCATGACTTGCTGGCTGACTTGAATAAGGTCTTGACGCCCTTTTTCACCGAGGCAGGAAGCGGCGTATCCAAGTTTCTTAAGCCCCCCCTTGCTCTGCTGCAGTTACTAGCATCCGATAACGCGACCATTAAGGACCTATTAACAACATTAACATTATCCGATGAATCAATCATTAAGGACCTATTAGCAGCATTAATATTATCCGATAACTCAACCATTAAGGACCTATTAGCAGCATCAACATTATCCGATAAATCAAGCATTAAGGACCTATTAACAGCATCAACATTATCCGATGAATCAAGCATTAAGGACCTATTAGCAGCATCAACATTATCCGATGAATCAAGCATTAAGGACCTATTAGCAACATTAATATTATCCGATAACTTGGCCATTAAGGACCTGCTAAAAAAACTAACATTATCCGATAATGATAACTCGACCATTAAGGACCTGCTAAAAAAACTAACATTATCCGATAACTCGACCATTAAGGACCTGCTAAAAAAACTAACATTATCCGATAATGATAACTGGACCATTATTAGGGCGCAATTAACAGAATTAACATTATCCGATAACTCGACTATCAAAGCCCTCCTAACAGCATTAGGGGTGTTGGATAGTCTCACCGCGACCAGCCGCAACGGCTTGTTGGCTGCCGCCGACGTCATGGCCAAGCATGCCCATCTGGATCCCGCTGTGGCTTATGCCATGATGGTATTTCATAGCAAACAGGTAGATGAGGCACTGCAGCGATATAATGAAAATCAACAGGACATATTATTAGCCCCCTTGTTTATCACGGTAGCGGTAATACAGCATTATCAACTGGACGCCCTCGCGCTGCTTCCCCTGCTACAAGGCTTATCAGGCATCAAGCTAACGGCGTTATCTCCCTGGAAACAACGGTTAGCCTTAAGCGACTTCGCTAAACTGGCCTTAGGAGAGGAACGCTTACGCCCGGCACTATTATCGAACTTGTCGCGAGAGCAGCGTGAAAGCCGGTTGGCACAGGTGTATCAGGCCGATCCTCAGGACATTTCAGCGGTGGTGGGGGGGGGTGACTACGATATTAACCGGCAGGCTCAGTTGCAGCGCATGATGGCTTACAGCGTTGCTACCGGTTGGTCATTGAAAGATCTGAATGATTGGTTGAATCATCCGCAAAAAGACTGGAATACCCTTGTTGCATTAAGTCTGCGTTGTGGACCACAGGATAAAGCTGGCAAAAAAGCCCTAGACGATCGTTTAGGCGAGCGCAAGAACCAGGCTTTGCTAGCTTGGTACCGTGCGACCTGTCGCCGTTTGGTCATCCAGAATCAACAGAAACGTTGGGAGGCCGCCTTTCAGGTGCACGAACCCAATGCGGTAGATGTGGCTGGACATTTATTAATTGATCCATTAATGACGGCTAACGTGCCTACTAGCCGAGTAGCGGAAGCCATTGCCAGCGTGCAAGCCTTTATACAGCGTATTACTGAAGGGGTAGAAAGCGGTATCCAGTTAACCCCGGGAGAATTGCAACGCTGGCGAGAAAACGATGGCCGGTATGCTATCTGGGCGGCCAATATTCAGCTACGCTGGCATCCGGATCAATACATCAACCCGGCAGCCAGGCAACATAAAACTGTCGCCTTTAAACAATTTGAAAACCGCCTGTCCCAGGCTCACCTGGATCAAGATACTATCAGCGACGCCTTGACCGATTATCTGAGTTATTTCGAACAGATTGTCAACCTAGATACTATTGGCGCCTACCAGGACGTGACGGATCAAACCCAAAGCCCGATTTATTTCCTGGGTCGTAGTAAAAAGGCGCCGTTTGAATATTATTCCCGCTGCTGGGGTAAAAACGCTTCTGACCTTCGCGTATGGAGCGAATGGGAAAAAATCACTGTACCGATGGTGCAAAACACAGTGTTACTCGATCAAGATACCGCTGATAAGAGCAAATTGCCGGTGCAAGCCCGTCTGGTGGTATTTAATGGTCGGCTGTATTTTGTTTGGGTTGAGATTCGGTCAGTACCAAAAGAAGAGCCGGCACGACAGGGTACTGCAGTACTTAAGCTTGAAGATGCGACAGCAAAAGAAGGGGAGAATAGGGAACAGCCCAAAAAATTCCGCCACATCATTTCCATTATTCATCGCCGATTAAGCGGCGCCTGGAGCACACCGATTGAGCTATATCAGGGTCAGCCTGACATACAAGCCAATCTCGATCTTTATCCCCACTTGGTGGCCTTTACCATCCCGCACCAGACGGTTGACTGGACCTCTCTCCATAAAAAAGACAACACACCGGTGTTTTCTGATACAACCGTGCCACCAGACGGTGATCTGCTCTGTATCTTATTAACTCTGGCATTCCCGAAGAATACGCCTGTTACTTACCTGTTGTTCGATACCTTTCTTGACGAGGTGACAGAAACGTTGCCTTGGGTGGGGAGTAAAGGTAAGCAAGCGTCAGGAGTAGAGATTGGAGGCTGGGACAGCAACGATCTCTTTTCGACTATCGATAGACTCAATACCAAGGGATATAACGAGATAATAAAGCCTGAGTCTTATCAGAAAAATCAGATCGTTTACCAAACGGAGGTTATCACGCCCTGTATCCCTGCGTCTTGGGCGCTGCATAGGCGCTATATGCAAAGCCGTGGTGCTAACGTATTTGGTAATAACCTGACCCCGTCTGTAGAGGTAAAAATCGATAAAGATAAAAAGACCTATACGGTTACCTCCCGTGTCACCTTAACCAATGAACAACAAAATAATATCCCTACTAACCGCAAGTTGGTGCATTTTATCTCTTTAGGCGGGGTAACGCGCTATGTCCCGGTTACTCAGGTCAGTAGCCAGGTTGATATACCTGGTTCCTTTGATGACCAGGCCCCCTCTGATGACCAGGCCCCCTCTGTTAACGCATTGAGTCACGGTCTGGCGTTGGTGGCCAAGGATGTCCCTAATATCATCTACTTAGATGGGGTAGACGATGTGCTCATTGAAACCGGCGAGCTATCGGTGACCCAAAACAGCGATCAGTTTGGAAGCCGGATCTGCAAAAATGCCCAAGGGGTACAATTTCTGATGATACCGGGGAAGGCAGTGACCCGTTCTGAGGACTTATCTTTTGAGAGAACGGCAGAGGTTTTTTCAGATCCTATCAATCAGCCGATGCGGGCTATCCTTGATAGAGAAAGCAAGACGCCGGTCCAGACATTCCGTTTTGTGCGCCTTAACACCCTCTTTGGCAAAGAGCTGGTACGACTGGCCGGGCGAAATCCTGAATGGATCTTTCAGGCAGCCAGCCAAGATCACCCTCTGTTACCAATGATCCCAGGTGTAACAAAACCAGATGCCCTGGAGCAGGATATAGCCAATTTGCAATACTTTTGGGAGCTGTTTTTCCATGTGCCGATGATGGTTGCTTATCAACTCAATCTTGCAGGGCGTTTTGATGAGGCCATCAATTGGTTGCATCGCCTATTTGATCCCTTTTCGCGCGCGCAAAATGGCAAATCAGCCACTACAAAGACCATGTGGCGCTGCCGTTTGCTCCTGGCTACGTTTAGCGATGTTTCTGTAGAGCATGCCAGCGGTCCAGCGGACCCTGACATGATAGCCAGCCTGAGACCGGAATATTATCAACGTGCTGTCTTTTTTGCCTATGTCAAAAATGTGCTGGATAAAGGGGATGGCTATTTCCGTGAGTTAAGCCGGGATGGATTTAACAATGCGCACCAATGCTATTTATTGGCAGCCAGATTACTGGGCAGCGCACCAGAGGCAAGTCGAACCCCTGCCTGGCAACCGGTTCCTGTGGCTACAGCGATAACGCAATATCTCCCAGTGCCAGAGAAGGATAGGACGCCGCTATTTATGTTACCCCGTAGCCGGCTATACGACACTGTCGTGCAGAGCCTAAACCAACGCTTATTTAATATTCGCCATGGCCTGACCTTAGATGGCAAACCATTGGATCTGCCGTTATACGACCCGCCTGTCGATCCAGCCTTATTATTGGCTTCCAGGGCCACTGGTAGCGTAAGCACCGCCCAGACCCTCGGCAGCAGCCTGACACCACCGCCGTTTCGCTATAGCCTGATGTATGCCCGGGCTAGCAATGCGGTAGAGTTATTGGTGCAATTTGGTAGCACATTATTGTCATTCCTGGATAAACAGGAAGAGTTGCGTTACCAATCCCAGTTAATTAGCCAGCAAAAAGAGATGGCGGCTTTTAGCATTGAGATACAAAAGGAAACCCTGCGCCAAAACGAGAAAGCGCGTGTAGGGCTTCAGGCGGCTTACGATGGCGCCAAAGCGCGCCTGGAGAAAGTAAACGAACAGATTAAAGAGAATGTCTCAGATAAAGAGGAGGCAGCTTTAGCGTTACGTACTACTTCTGCTGCCTTGGGAATAGGGATTGAGTCTGGTCAGCTAGCCATTGGTGCCTTTAAGCTTGTGCCCAATGTCTATGGTCTTGCTAATGGGGGGTCAAGGTATGAAGGTATTGCAGAAGCGCTATTGAATACCGCAAAAATGGGCGCTGATGCAATGAATCTTGCTGCTTATCAGCTGGAAACCAGTGAAATGTATCGCCGCCGCCTCGATGATTGGACAATACAACAACTGCAAACTGACGGGGAAGTTAAACAATTAGCGGCGCAATTGGAGGCGGATACTATCCAGCAAGGTAACTACGAGCGGCAACTGGCCCAAGCGCAGGCCCAATTGCGCCAGTTTGACGATCAGCTGGTATTTTTGCAGGCGCGCTTTACGAATGAAGCGCTATATCAATGGCTAATCGGCCAAGTCTCTAGTTTGTATTACCAAACCTATGACGCGGTCTCTTCACTTTGCTTGATGACCCAGGCCGCCTGGCGCTATGAAGTAGGAAATTATCATCCTGAGAGCAATTTTTTCCAGAATATGGGCTGGAGTGATACCAGACGGGGATTGATGGCGGGGGAAACCTTGCGTGTAGGGCTATTGCGCATGGATCAGGCCTATTTAGCCCGTGCCGAACGTAGATTAGAAATTAGGCATACCTTTTCCGTAAAACAAGCGTTAGGTGAAACAACATGGGAGACAACACGACGGGACTTGGCTTCTAAAAAAACTAATGAGTCGATAGGTTCTATACCATTCGAGGTGCAAGAAAAAGACCTGGCCAGCCGCTACCCCGGCCATTACCAGCGCCAGTTGGTGGCGGTAACGGTTACCCTGCCTTGTGTATTGGGGCCTTATGACGATGTCCGGGCTATTTTGCTGCAAAAAAACAGCCGCTTTGCTACAGAGCACAAAGGAACAGAGACCTACAAACTGATGCAGGACACCAAAAAGTCAACTGCACCTTATATCATCCATAATATGCGCCCTAATCAGGCCATTGCGTTGTCATCTGGGGTAGATGATGGAGGGGCTTTCGTGTTGAATTTTGGGGATGAAAAATTCCTACCCTTTGAAGGTAACGGGGTAGTAGGAAGCTGGGAGCTACAATTTCCCAATCCTGCCGCGCAACAGCAGCTGCTGACATCGCTCAATGATGTGATCATCAATTTCCATTATCGCGCTCAGGATGCCGGGAAGACCTATGCTGAGGAGGTGATGGGGGTAATTGACAAATAAAGTGACGTAGTAGCAACAAGCCACACCAATATAACACCACGGATAATCGCTATTGAAGGAGAATCACCATGCGCCAACAGACTCAACAACCCAAGCGGATAAATCGTCAACTATCACTATCAGGCCACAAACCTGCTCTGTGCCTCTACGCTCTCCTTTTGATGACCTGGTTGCCAAGCCAGACCACTTGGGGGGAAGTGCCGATGAATGATAAGACTTGTCACTATGGAGGGGATAAAAAGGACTGCGTGTTTAAAAATAAGGATTACAAAATAACCATGTTCCCTCCTCCCCCCATCCTTCCCTATCGGACCAAGGTCAGCGCAATGTTTAAGATAACTGGGCTGGGTACGTCAGCTGACATGTTCACCTTATGTCAAGGGACTGACTTTGTGAACCATCTGATCCCAAAAGACTTTAGCTATCCTCCTCTAGATGGCAGGGGAGGGGAAGACAATACTGCGTACTTTACAACCATGGCAACTACCTATTTTAATCCCACTATAAATATAAGTGATAATGATAAGCTTTCACGTGTATTGGAGCACGCTTTGCCGCTTAATCTTGCCCAAAAAAGTAACAACACTGTTATTTTGCGGGTACCATTGACTCATCCTAAGGCTCCTACTAGCACCAGCTCAGGTATGTTTGGCTTTTCGCTAACGCCTACTGCTATCTCGGGTGCCGGGCCCTGCTTTACAGGCGAACTAAAAAAGAATCTCAACCCACATTTTGTCGCCGATTCCACCGTCGACGTTAAGGTGCAGTCCTACAGTTTAGAGGATGCCCCAATGGAAGTTCAGCCATTGGATCCGAAAAAACAAACAGTAAACGACAAGAATCAAACATTTATCGCCACCGTCGACGTCTTGGGAGCAACTGAGGGGACTATAGTAAGCTGGGAGGATCCTTTGACTAAGCCTGGCGCACTTGATATTGAGGATAAGAAGCCGATTATAGACAGTGCTAAGCGTGTCATTGGCTACAGCTATAGCATTAGCCGGCCCATCCCCACCACACTGGACTATAGAGCCGTTCTCTACCTCTATAAGTCTGAGAAAAATCAAGTCAGTCAAACGATAGTGAATGGTTCAGACCCAGAAAGTAAACCGAAATTAACCGTCCATGATTGTGAGAAAAATAAGTGCATTATTAATTGGCATGCCCCTATTCCTTACCGAGATGACGGGAAGGGCAGTTTGTTAAGTTTAGCGACATTAAAGACATTAAAGAAAGTACAGGCATCGCCGACATTGCAGACATCGAAGGAATATGCAAATTTCACAATTGATAACAGTAGCTTACCTAAATATGGGATTTATCAGCCGTACGGCTATAGTGATTGGCAAGGTACCCCAAGGTTATTCAAGGGGCAAGAATATAGCTATCAAACCGGCACTATCACCAGCACGTTGCCTAAGGTGAATCAATATGATTACTTTGATGACAAAAGCCCGCTGATGACCTCGGACGCGTCATTTCCCGCCGAGGGCGTCTTTACCTATTTTTTCGAATCAAGGGCAAACCCAAAACAATAAAAAGGTATTGTTGTTTATCAATAACCTCACCAGGAGTCATGTTTTGCCATGGAGCGCAGTATGGGGAATAACCAAAACAATACGGTTGCATCACCCTCCTCGTTAACCTTACCAAAAGGAGGGGGGGCTATTCAGGGAATGGGGCAAACCATTGCGCCAGTCGGTTGCTTTGGCCTATCTGGGATCAGCTTTCCCTTGCCGCTTGCCTCAGGCCGTGGGTATGTGCCTCCTTTAACCCTGAACTATTCCACTGGGAAAGGTAACGGGGTGTTTGGTCTGGGTGCCAGCGTGCCAGTAATGAGCATCCGCCGTTCCACCCGCTATGGCACGCCACAATACGATGATAACGATATATTTGTCGGCCCGGATGGTGAAGAATTAGTGCCAGAATTAGACAATGGAGAGATTGTCACTCAACCAATCAAGATATTTCGCGAAAAATCGTTGAATAAAACTTACAGCGTCACCCGTTATTTCTCCAAAGTTGAGGGGGCATTTAATCGCATCGAATACTGGCGCACTAAGTCTACTGAAACTGAGTCTACTGAAACTAAGTCTACTGAAGATGGTGGTTTTTGGTTGATCCAGGGGGCTGATGGTCAGTTACATTGTTTAGGAAAAAACAAAGAAGCGACACTGGTAGATCCCCACCATCCTGCCAATGTTGCCGAATGGTGGATAGAAGAATCCCTTTCGCCTGCAGGAGAACAGATACGCTATGTTTATAAAGCGGAAGGTTATCTACATCAAGCCTGGTATGGTAACCTGAAGCCCACTGACAATCTATCAGCTTGGGACAGTGACGCCCCGCCACAGACCAAAGACTGGCTGTTTACCTTGGTGTTTGATTTCGGCGAACGCGGCCTTGACTTCTTTACCCCCCCCACTTGGGCGGCAGATCCCAAAAACATGCTGCACCGCCTTGACTCCTTTGCTGGTTATGAATACGGTTTTGCCACACCAAGGGTGTCGCATCTATGCCGACAAGTATTAATGTTCAGTACCTTATCAACCCAAGACAAGGCCCTTCCAAAGACATTGATAAAACGCTTACTGCTGGAATATGACGATAACCCCACCGCGAGTCTGTTGCTTAGTGTCCGTCTGGTGGCTTATGAGCTGGATAAGACCCCAGTGTCACTTCCACCGGTAGATTTACGTTATACACCTTTTGCGCCACTCCTCTCGGCAGCAAACTGGAAACCCTTTGAGGCCCTATCAACCTTAAATGCCGGGCAGGCTTATCAGTTGGTTGATCTTTATGGAGAAGGGCTGCCTGGCTTACTGTACCGTACCGGCACCCAGTGGTATTACAAAGCCCCTCAACGACAAAAGGCAACAAATGACGGCGTAGAATACGGCCCTTGGACAATACTGCCAAAGGCGCCTTCAGCCGCTTCTGGCAGCGTGACACTGGCAGATATCACGGGGGATGGACAACTGGATTGGATAGTGCAACAAGCTGGTCTGGCGGGGTATTTTTCGGTAGCGCCAGATAAAACTTGGTCAAGCTTTATTCCTTTTTCTGCTTGGCCGACGGAATTTCTTCACCCTCAAGCACAATTAGCTGACTTACTAGGTGCCGGTCTCCAAGATATGGTCTTGATTGGCCCTAAAAGTGTTCGGTTATATATCAATCAACGCCATGGGTTTTCACCTCCCTATGACGTTCCCTATGCTGCACCAGGTAATGTTTCATTACCCGTAATGGGGCGCGATGCAACGGAATTAGTCGCCTTCTGCGATATATTAGGATCAGGGCAACAACACTTAGTCAGTATTCGCCATGATAAAATCACCTGCTGGCCAAATCTAGGTTGGGGGCGTTTTGATGCCCCCATCGATATTCCTGGTAAGTTCGGCATAGAAGAAAAATACTTTAACCCTGCGCAAATTTTTTTGGCGGATGTCGACGGATCAGGAGCAGTAGATATTGTCTATGCAGACAGCGATAAGCTAATCATTCTTTTCAACCAAGCAGGCAATAGGTTTGCAGCCCCTGTCACCTTACCCTTACCAAAGGGGATGCGCTACGATCGCTTATGTCAATTAAGCGCTGCCGATATTCATGGCAACGGCATATCTGCTTTAGTGCTCACTACGCCTTATATGCCAACCCGTCATTGGTATTTTGAGTTTGCGACCACTAAACCTTATTTGCTAGCAGGCATCAATAACAATATGGGTGCCGATAGCACATTCAGTTACCGTAGCTCGGCCCAGGAATGGTTGGATGATAAAAATAAGGATCCGCAGGCTGTCTGTCATCTACCTTTTCCTGTCCAGGTAGTTTCTCAACATACTATGCTCGATGAAATCACCCAAAACCGGTTGGTAGAAACTTGGCACTACCATCAAGGGGTATACGACGGTGCCGCGCGTGAATTTCGTGGATTTGGCCTGGTAGAACATTGGGATACTAATACTGGTGCAAAGGGTGCCGGCAATCACGATGTTACCTCAGTCCCCAGCTTAACACGCACCTGGTATCATACCGGGTACGCTGAAGATTCCCGCTCCATTGTTTTTGACGCATCGCTGTCAGTACCGGTCACGGCACCAAAGACGCGTTTTACCTATACCGATACTACAAAACAAGACATCGACTTTCAGCAGGAAGATTTTCAAAAAAACAAACAGTATCGATATTTATATCAGGCGTTGAAGGGCATGGTCTTGTGCCAAGTGTTGTATGAGGCGACAGACATAACGATCCCTTATCAGCTGACCCTGTACAGACATCAGGTACGCCTTGTTCAGCCGGCAAAAGAGGGGGCTGACGCTCTCTTCCCCCTCCCGCAGATTGCTGCCGTTACCTTGCCGCTATTATTAGAACAAATCAGCTACCAATACGAACGGATAGCCACTGATCCCCTCATCACCCAGACGGTAAATTTACAATTTGATGAATTTGGCCAGTCAACTCATACCGTGGACATTCATTATCCGCGTCTTGATGTCCCTGATTACCGAAAGGCCTACCCTGACGAACTATTTAAATCCTTACCAGATAAGGCGTTGGATAGGCCTAATCGCACCTTGTTTGAAGACGAACAACAAAAAATCCTATGGCTCACTGAGCAACGTTCGCAAATCTATCATCTGAGAGCACCAGGACGATGGCGTTTGGGCTTACCCTGGCAACAACGCGTCGATATGTTGAAATACGCTGCATCTGATAAGCCAGAAAGTGGATTGCATTTTGAACAATTCATCGACCCACAAGGCGTCCTAACAGGTTTGTTAGCTGCCGATAAACCACGCCTCTATATTGGGCAAACGTGTACGATATATACCCAATACGTCTCCCAAGGCGAAGAGAGAGTGCCCACGTTTATTGCGCTTATTGACCACGTTGAACAAGCAGAGTTAGATGACACCTGTCTAGCTGTCCCCACCTCTCCCTATCAGGACGAAAAAAAGAAGCAAGACTTGCAAGAAGCGTTTAGTAAATTAAAAACAGAGCTTGAGAATCATCAGGATAAATATGGTTACAGACCCTCTACAAAAATATTGATCACCAACTCAGATAAAAACGATACCATTTGGATCAGTGAAAAGGGGTACACCGAATACCATGATGTTAATAAATTTTATTTACCAAGAAATCATCAAAATACAAAGTTGACCGGTAAAATGGCGTTAACCTATGAGGACGATTACTATTGCCTAAAAAAAACCACCGATGCAGCAGGATTTATCGTTACCGCGGAATATGATTATCGCTTTTTACAACCCTGGCGTATTACTGATATCAACGACAATATACAAGAGCTCAAACTAGATGCGTTGGGTCGCGTGGTGGCAACCACTTTTTACGGAACAGAAGAGGAGAAGCCAGTTGGTTTTAAAAAAATCCAGGACTGGGTGCTTCCCCCCAATAATACATTGGCAAGTATGCTGGATGACCCCCCGACAACACAGCTAATCGCAAGCTATAGCATGTTGGATGCCTATAGCTGGATGGGTCAGTTGAAGAACAATGATAATGCCGCCTGGAACGAGTTAATCAAGTTACACCTGATTACGCCAGAGGGATATCTACGTGCAGCCGCTTGGCGGTTGGCAGAAAATGGACAAACCAGTCCTACAATGACAACGCTAAAGGCAGCGATGCGCACCCTAACTCCTTCCCGTATCCCGGTGCATTCCGCTACTTTTGTGGCAGACGATTACCCTGACAAAACACAACAAATTGCCATCAGTGTGAGTTTTACTGATGGTTTTGGGCGAATTCTGCAGACAGCCCAATGCCACGATCCAGGCCTAGCCTACCAATATGATCATATTTCTAAAGAAATCACCATGCCGGCAGACACCAACCTTAAGGTACGTTGGGCGGTATCTGGGAAAGTGGAATATGACAACAAAGGGCAGGTAATACGGGTTTATCAACCCTTTTTCATTAATACTTGGCGTTATTTACCTGACAATTGGGTACAGACCTACGGGTATGCGGATACACATTACTATGATCCTATCGGAAGGGAAATTAAAGTCAAAACTGCTAAAGGGTATCTGCGACGCCAAAGCTATTACCCTTGGTTTACCGTCAGCGAAGATGAAAATGATACCTGGGCCGATAGTATCACAGCCTAACTCATCATCATTAGACCTTATAGCTTTCGAAAGCTACTGCCTGCTGATAATTTTGCGTGGCGCGGGGATAAACCATCCTCCTGTACTCACTTGGGAACGAAGGTGGCGGCAGCCCGGGCGCCTTGACTTCTCCCCCACTCGTCAAGGTTTCGGACGACTGCTTCTCCTATCAGAGCCTGAACTAGATTCACACCCCCTATACGATACGCCGGACATCAACCTGCCCAATAACCCAGTAACGTGCAGACTAAGCCTAGATATTCTGCACGCCTCTACTTTTGATGTTACCCACGTGTTTCGCACTTCTATAAAAAAGTGGTAAAAAGATAAAAGGAAAAAATACTGGTCTGAAAAGTTTGCAGGATCTTGTTGATACAACCCGTGCACAGGGACGACTAATCTTTAAATCTATTTGCATCATTAGCTGAATTTGAACGGGATCGAATCGTTAAGAACATGAATATCAGCAAGGTAACACGTTACCATTATCTCCGGTATCGGAGCATACAAACGGGACGTAAAAACTCTCTACAGTCATTTTCGCCGAATGAACGATATAAGGTAAATTAATCATGTCTAGTATTACACCTCTTTTCATCCGTATTGAGAACTTGCCAGAGCCGGCACTGTACCAGATTAATTCCAAACTACTTTCTCAGTTTCTATCCACCCCCCCTGCAGAGAGGGAGTCCAGGTTATTTACACTGTTCCTTCCTGACAAGGACAATATGATGATTTCACTATCCCTTGAATACACAGAAATCACCTCTCATGGATATGCCCTGTATGCTATTCAAGCTGATAACCCCGCTATTTATGCTTTCCTGGGCATAACGGGACATCATTCAACTGGTTTTCACGTGGCTGGCTCTTTATATCTGGAGGGACAGAACTACATTATTGAACCAGCCGGTGCCGGTCTGGTGGCTCTCGGAGCTGCCCCACAAATGGCTGCGCTGTTTAGCATCAGCGCAGGTGAAACGCCTCTCCCTGTCGCTGTTTCAACAGGCGAGCCTTCGCTGTTACCTCCTTCTGCTGAAGATAATACATCGACAGCAGAAATTGAGATTCTCGCCCTGTACCCGGCAGCACTCGAAGATGACATCACCGGCGGTGCCGCTGGTATTACCGCCGTGGTAAATAAAATGCAGATAGCCCTTAATACGGCTTTCCGGAATACCGGCATTTCGGCGCAGGGAAAAATTACGGTCAGTAAACTGGATACACTGAAACAAAAAGAGGTCGCCACGTTGCTGAAAGAGGTTGTGATTTTCGATTATACCAAGAAAGCTTTCATTCGCGGCCCAGCCTGGCAGGCAGTCTCTAAATTACGTGATGACCGTAAGGCTGATGTGGTTGTTTTACTTGCTTCCACCGTCGGGAAGGATATGTTCTTTGGGCTTAGCAGTTGTATTCCACAGCCGGCGAGTGCCAGTCATTCTGAACTTGATTACGCAACGATGAGTGTGTGTGCAAAGCAGGGATATGCTGATATGCTTTTTGTCCACGAGTTTGGACATCTGCTTGGAGGACAGCATTCGCGGTATATACAAGAAGAGGGAGTGGGGGATCTTAAATATGATTTTGCCAGGGGATATAGATCAAAAGATGGTTCCTGGGGAACCATCATGGCAGATGGTCAAACAAAAACAACGATACCAGCCTGGTCTTCGACAAACAAAAAATGGAAGGGTGAAGTCACGGGTATCCCGGCTGGTCAGTCTGATGCAGCAGATTGTGCTAGCCTGTTCCAGCTCACTGTCCATCAGGTATCGCGCTATCGTAGCCACCCGGCTGATTAAAACAGATTGATATTGAAAGAGTTTATTAGCATCACCTTTCATTCGAGCGTTTCTCATCAATGGGCAATCAGGTCTTCAATCAGGGCGGCTCCGATCGGCGAGCCCCACCCGGTCACCAGATCGAATCCCGCCACCGCTTGATACTCCGGGGCCTCAGGATTTTGCCAGCTCGATGGATTGGAACCCGACACAATGTCATGAAAATCCTCTGCCGCCCGATTGCCCGCTCCGATCTGATATATAGCTCACCAACTCAATTTTGAGTACAATAACCTCAGTTCGGGATAAGCACGGTATTTCTGATATCAGAAGACTCAAAAGTAACC
>LBFM01007240.1:4604-20381 GCA_000988765.1 Achipteria coleoptrata | reverse complement strand
CGTCAAACAGAGCGCTGCCCTCTGTTTGTTACGTCTTTACAGAGCAATGCCAGAACTGACCCCAAGTGGCGAATGGACCTCAAGAATCATTCATTTACTTAATGATCAGCATATGGTTTGTTCACACATTTGTCATTCAAACTAATAAACTGATTGTGTTTAGGGTGTAGTGACAGCAGCTGTCAGTGTAATCAACTCATTAGTGAATCGGAGTCCCGATGAATACAAAGGCTGTGTATCCCTTGCGGTGTCGCGACTGAGCAGAATAGTGACCGCTTCTTATACTGATCTGCAGGACTATACCTATTACTTCGTACCGGCCCCATGGCTTTCAGTCAAACTGTTGCGTCTTCTGCAGAACTATCCCCCTCCTGACGACCCAGGAGTCAGAGGACGACTTAACGAATGTTTGGAAACCATATTAAACAAAGCACAGGAACCGCCGAAATCTAAGAAAGTGCAGCACTCGAACGCCAAAAACGCTATTCTTTTTGAAGCGATAAGTCTTATCATACATATGGACAGTGAACCCAATCTATTAGTTCGCGCCTGTAATCAATTGGGACAGTTCTTACAGCACAGGGAAACCAATTTGAGATATTTGGCTCTGGAAAGTATGTGTCTTTTGGCGACATCCGAGTTCTCACACGACGCCGTTAAGAAACATCAGGACACTGTCATTAATGCACTCAAAGTACTACTCTCTTAACAACACTCGAAACCTGTGCTCACCATTTGTTTATCTTTTAGACCGAACGAGACGTTAGTGTCAGACAAAGAGCTGTGGATTTGTTGTATGCGATGTGCGATAAGTCTAATTCTGAAGAAATAGTTCACGAAATGTTGGCTTATTTGGAAACAGCAGACTATTCCATACGCGAAGAAATGGTACTCAAAGTCGCCATTTTGGCTGAAAAATATGCGTCAGACTATACCTGGTATGTGGACGTCATTCTCAATCTGATTCGAATCGCTGGCGATTATGTCAGTGAAGAGGTCTGGTATCGAGTCATACAAATTGTGATAAACAGGGAAGACGTTCAGGGATATGCCGCCAAAACTGTCTTTGAGGTCTGTCCCACTCATCAATACTTATACAGTTATAAATTATGTTTGTTTTTAATCCAATTTAATAGGCATTACAGGCACCGGCATGTCATGAGAATATGGTTAAAGTTGCTGGCTATATTCTGGGAGAGTTCGGTAATCTTATAGCTGGTGACCAGCGGTCGAGTCCACTGATTCAGTTCCAACTCTTACATTCGAAATATCATTTGTGCTCCGCATCGACTCGGGCTCTACTTTTGACAACTTATGTCAAATTCATTAATTTATTCCCAGAAATCAAAACCGATATCCAAACAATTCTGAAAAATCACAGCAATATTAGGAGTGCAGACGCAGAGCTCCAACAGAGGACAGTAGAGTACTTGCAATTGAGTACAATCGCCACCACAGATGTGTTGGCCACTGTTCTCGAAGAAATGCCTCCATTTCCAGAACGGGAGAGCTCTATATTAGCAACGCTTAAGAAGAAAAAGCCGGGAATGACTGCAGGAGTGACCACAACTGGCAAAGAATATAAGGGAACGATGAATAACAACGTTTTGAATGACGTGACGAGTCCTGTAATCAATACTAACGCTTCGGCAGATCTGTTGGGTTTGAATAATTCGCCGCCGACTGAAATGACTACTAATCAGTCGAACGCAAGTCTTTTAGTGGATGTTTTCGGTGACGTTATCTCAACCATTTCAGCGAATAACGCAACGAACAACACATTTACTAATAATATCGCCACTCCTTCTGCAAACACCGGCGGAGTCGTTGTCAGCAATGATGAGGGCCTTAAGAAGTTGGTCTGTAAACACAATGGCGTACTCTTTGAGAACGATTTACTACAAATTGGCGTTAAATCGGAGTTCCGTCAGAATCTCGGAAGAATTAGTCTCTTTTATGGCAATAAAACCAATTCTCAGTTTCAGCTCTTTTTGCCCTCAATTTCGTGTTCGGAACAGATCACCAAAAGTATGTCTAAAAGTAATTATATTTTAAATAAGTTCTTATATTTGTTTCATTTATGATTAGGTCTTAGTCTTCAGGTGCGTCCGGTAGAGCCAGTCATCGAAGCCGGAGCTCAAGTACAGCAGCAAATAAACGTTGAGTGCGTCGAAGACTTTAATGACTTACCGACACTTTTAGTGCAATTCAATGCCAACGGACAGCCACAGAGGTTTCCCTTAAAGCTTCCGATAACTCTCAATAAATTTCTCGAACAAACGATAATGAATTCCGAGGTTTTCTTCTCGCGTTGGAAGAACTTAAATAAGTATTGAATTGAACTTAAATTTTGGGATTCATTGAGATTTTATTTCTATTTTGATGTCAGTCCTGCACAGGAGGCACAAAGAATATTCAAAGCCAAACATGGAATGGACGCTGAAGTGACTAAAACTAAGTTAATTGGGTTTGGATTTGGATTATTAGAAAATGTCGATCCAAATCCAGAAAACTTTGTTTGTGCCGGAATAGTGCACAGTCGGGCTGTGCAGGTCGGTTGTCTTCTCAGACTAGAGCCCAATAAACAGGCACAGGTATGTCTAATATAAAAAGCAAAAATAATCTCAAATTTTAATTAATTGTTTTATGGGAACAGATGTATCGCTTGACGATTAGGTCGAGTAAAGACACGGTTTCGCAACGCATATGTGAACTACTCTTTGATCAGTTTTAAGACTAAATTATGTTTAATTTCTTCAAAAATATATCAACAAAAAAGAATCAGCAAAACAACCGAAGAAATAGCTCTTCTGAAGATCTATTTCTCCAAATTATTTGGCGTTAAATCCATAAAAAATACAATAAATCGATTGTTTTCTCCGTTAAACATCTCTAATAATCCAATAAAAGTATTAAAAGGTTAAAATCTAATCGTTTGGTCTTTTAGTTTATAGAATGGGAGCACTATTTGTCTGAAAACTGATTTTTATAAATTAGTCGCTATTTGTCGTTGGCTTACGTTCTGAGCGATCGATTGACTACTAATTAAACTCATAAATGATTTATTCATCGAAATTATTATTATTATTATTAATAAGAAGTAAAACAACTATTGTTTTAATTGATTGCATAATAATTTTTTTCTATAAAATCAAATATTTTATCCGAACATAAAAATTGTGACTCTTTTCCTCTTTTAGTGACACTTTTGAATATGTGTTGTGAAGAAGTGATGTTAACATTAAGTTTGATTTGAGACATATTTATAAAAAGAGAGAGACATTCCTTTTTTTCAATCAAAAGTTTATTTGACAACAAATTGTCTGAATTTAAATAATAAAAAAATGAAATTTATATTTAATTCTGACTTTTTTGTGGCACTTCTTAATTGAGAGCCAAACGGTTTTATTATTTAATTGATATTTAAATTGTTTTTTGAATTTGTTGTTAAGATTTTTCATTTCTAATATAACGACAAATGAATTGATTTATAAATTATAATATTTTTTACATCAATTATTGCCATAAAACAAGTGTTGAGTTCTTATTCCTACAGTTATTTTCAAATGGTTTGATATTTTAAAAAATCAGTTTTGAAAATAAATGTTTTATTAATTGATTTTTTAAAGATTCATATAAATAGTGCCTCTATTTTGAACTCTAATTTTATCATTAATTAATTGAAACAAATCTTTGAAATTATTTAATCAAAAAATATACTGAAACTGAAGTTTAAAATAAGAAAGTGTTGTAATCTATAAAATAGTTAATAATTTAATTTGTTTTGTGTTCTAAAGCCTTCCAATACAAGTAAATCCCAATTATTGTCTGCAAATAAAAGTTAAAACAATTTTAAATTCTAAACAAAACTGTATTAAAAGAAACACATTTAGGGGACAATTAATGTTTGAATTCAAAGTCTTTCTTTTCATTCATATATTTATCATTCATTAAACAAATGATGAAAATCTCATTAAAAATAAAGTCTTCAAATTTATCAAACATTAAAACTGTTTTTCAAACTTCAAAAGAAGCGCTCATTTAGAGCCTTGAATGAGACATTGAAAGCGAAAGGGGGTATAGAGGACAGCAGTGGTGTTAGTGTTAGGTAATGATCTCATCCCATCTCACATGTGAACCATTAAATCTAATAATGATTATTAACTATACGTTTATTTAAATATTAGTTAGGATTTAATTAATTTATATTTATTTTCAATTCAAACAAATTTTTCGATACTTTTTTGGTTTTATTTTTTTAACTTAAAAATAATTGATTTCAAAATCCTATTAATAATTAATAATTGGGTTTATTTTTAATAATCATTTTATAAATAAAAGCCATTCATTACCAGTAAATCCAACCAATCAGTGGATCCCAAGATTTTTAACTGACTTTCGGTAATAATATTTGTGACAATTGTCTTAAGACTTTGATTGACTCATATTTATTATTAATTAAAAGATAATAAAATTGACATAAAATGGAAATCAATAAATTGGTTGAAATATTTAAAGGGACTATTGATCCAAATCTTAGAGAAAATGCGGAAAAACATTTGGATCAGGTATTGTCGCTCTTAACCATTCATTTAAATCAATTAATTTCACTCAAATCTACATTTGTTTTGTCAACAGATCCATAAAATAATAGGTTTTGTGCCACAAATATTGCGTTTAGTTATGGATAACAGCATCGAAATGCCTGTACGACAGGCGGCGGCCATTTATATGAAGAATCAGGTGATCAGCAATTGGGCCGATAAACCACAGCCGCCCACCGGACAAACCGGTGTCCAACTGTTGTACTCAATCCACGAACAGGACAGAGGTATGATAAGGGATGCCATCGTCGACGCTATTGTTATGGCACCGGAACTTCTTCGCGTCCATTTGGCTGTTTGTGTCAATCATATGATTAAACACGACTTCCCGATCCGTTGGACACAAATTGTCGATAAAATTGCTGTATATTTGCAAACACCGGATGCGGGCGTATGGATGGGAGCACTCGTAGCGCTCTACCAATTGGTCAAGAATTTTGAGTATAAGAATAATGAGGACCGAACACCACTTCTCGAAGCTATGAAACTGTTGGCTCCAATTATGTATAATTCATTTGTTCATCTGATGCCAGACCCGAGCGAACAGTCAGTTCTTCTTCAGAAACAACTTTTGAAGATATTCTACGCTTTAGTTCAATATTCTCTACCATTAAGTCTCTTAACTAAAGACATATTCACTCAATGGATGGAACTCTTCCGACAAATAGTAGACAGAGATGTTCCCAATGAGACCAATAATATTGATGCAGACGAGAGGCCAGAGTTGGCCTGGTTTAAGGCCAAGAAGTGGGCCGTTAGGATACTCACCCGACTCTTCGAACGGTACGGTTCGCCCGGAAATGTCCACAAAGAATATAAAGATTTTGCCGAATGGTATATAAAGACATTCTCTCACGGAATCATTCAAGTGATGCTTAAGATTTTGGAACAATACGGCAATAAAGTGTATGTCCCGCCCCGTGTCCTCCAACAGGCACTCAATTATTTGAACACATCGTAAGTTAATCTCTAATTAAAATGAAATTAAAAGAACTAAAAGTGTTTTTGTGATAACAGTGTTAACCACGCGTTTACGTGGAAACTAATTAAGGCTCATATGTCTGTAATCGTCCAAAATATTCTCTTCCCTCTCATGTGTTATACCGATGAAGACGAAGAATTGTGGTCAACAGATCCTCACGAATACATTCGCGTAAAATTTGATGTCTTTGATAACTACGTCAGTCCCGTAACCGCCGCTCAAACCCTTTTGCACACCTGTTGTAAGAAACGCAAAGATATGCTCCAGAAGTCAATGGGATTTGCTATTCAAGTACTGAGTAATGCTAACTCTGAACCGCGTATGAAAGACGGAGCCCTACATATGGTCGGTTCGGTTGCAGACATTCTTCTCAAAAAGGAATTGTATAAGGATCAAATGGAGAACATGATTGTCGCGTATGTATTCCCTCAATTCCAGTCCCCTCACGGCTATCTGAGGGCCAGAGCGTGTTGGGTTCTCCACTATTTCAATGAAATCCCGTTCACAAACGACGCAAACCTCTATCAGGCGCTCTCATATCTGCAGAATTGTCTTCTCACTGACGCTGAACTACCGGTCAAAGTGGAGGCCGCCATTTCTCTGCAGGAAATGATCTCATCTCAAGAGAAGGCCCAACAGATAATTGAAGCGAATATCTCACAGATAGCACTCGAATTGCTTAAAGTTATTCGCGAAACAGAGAGCGAAGACCTCACAAATGTTATGCAGAAAATAGTTTGCATTTTCAGCGAACAGTTGACTCCAATTGCTGTTCAAATGACAGAACATTTGGCGCATACTTTTAGTCATGTAATCAATTCTACAGAAGACGAGGACAGCGAAGACAAAGCTCTGACAGCAATGGGTATTCTGAATACGATTGACTCCATACTGATTATGATGGAGGAACAGAAGGAAATTATGGCTAAACTCGAACCCATTGTCATCCAATTGATTGTCTCGATCTTCAATCAAGAAATGATGGAATTATATGAAGAGGCGTTTACTTTGATTACTACAATCACTACGAATACGATTAGTCCCGATCTCTGGAAGATATTTGAAATGATGTATCAGATCTTCAATAAGGATGGCTTCGATTACTTCACAGATATGATGCCATCTCTGCATAATTTCGTTACCGTAGATCCCGAAGCGTTTATATCGAATCCAAACCATGTTTTGGCTATTTTTGAAATGTGTAAATCCATTATGACTTCCGATGCCGGAGAAGAGGCTGAATGTCACGCATCGAAACTTCTTGAATGCATTATTCTTCAATTTAAGGGACGGATAGACCAATGCATTCCCTCTTTTATAGAATTGGTGGTCACGAGAATGACTAAAGAGATCCAATCGGATGACTTGAGGACAATGTGTCTGCAAGTGATAATCGCTTCGCTCTTCTATAACAGTGAACTCACATTTCAAGTGTTGGACAGATTACAGCCCCCGAACTCTAACCAATCTCTCGTCAATCACTTTATCGACAAATGGATTGCAGACACGCATTGCTTTCTTGGTTTACACGACCGCAAGATGTGTGTCCTCGGATTGTGTACTCTTATGGCACTCGACTCAAACAGAAGACCGGCTGCTCTTCAGGAGAAGGCCTCACAATTAGTGCCATCCATTATATTACTATTTGAAGGATTAAAAGAGGCCTATAAGTCAAAGGCTGAGAACGAATACGAATCAGAATCAGATACCGATGCAGTCACTGATGATGAAGAAGATGGCGATGACGTCGAAGACTTAGATGACGACGAGGACCACATCAAAGGTAAGCCATTAAAACGGATTCTAACACTGATGTCCAGAACATACGTAAAATCGAATATAATTTAGAGATAGTATTAGGAAATGAATAAAAACTAATTTTACGTCTGTTTTGAACATTAAACTTGGAATTCGATTTTAGGGAGCGGTCACTACCGAAAACTGGTCGTCAACTTTACTCAAAATTGTCCCTTTCCTGTAACCTCAGCACAAGTTATGGACGACGACAAAGAAGAGTCTGACATCGGATCGGATACCGATGACGAAGAGGACGGCTTTGAAATGACTGCTTTAGAGTCTTATAAAACTGCTATCGATTCGGACGACACCAATGAAGACGAGTATATTCTTTTCAAAGAACTTCTTGAATCTATTCAGCAAAAGGACCCGAATTGGTATTCTATATTAATGTCTCCTCTCAATGGACAACAACAGAAGGCTATTCAAGAGGTGTACACTTTGGCACTCCAGAGAAAGGCCGCCAGAGGTATGCTTTTTAGTGATTTTATTAAACTTATTATTAAATTATTTAATTGTTTAGAATCGCGACAAATAGAAAAGAGCGGCGGATATATGTTTGCTAATCAGAACATACCGACGAGTTTTAATTTCGGAGGCGCTCCCATTTCGTAACCAAATGTTATGTAATTTTAGGACTAATTATAATCTCTTTTTAGTACTATTTTAAGTTCAAAATTTCTATTAAAATGAATTTAATTTTGAGTCTAATTTGCAAATAATTTTTAATTGAATTAAAAGTGAAATCAATTTTAAATAGAAAAACAAAATCTGATTCAAAATTAGTGTCAAATAAACTGAAAATTTTTCTCAACTATACTGTAATCAGACTTTTCTTTTCATTTAAAACTTCAATTCATCAGAAAATAAATTAAAAGTTAATTTTTTCATAAAATGAATAAATTTATAATAATTATAATCATTTTTTCCAATTATAAACATTTAATAAATTGATTAAAAACTTGAATTCAAAGAACTTTTTGCAAGAATTAGTGTGAAAATGATGTGACATCTATTGAATTATTTTTAATCAAATTCTTTAAACAAAATTATAAAATGTACTTAAAATGTGTTAAAAGTTTTGTTCTCGAATATAACATAATTTAATCTTGCCTCAAATCAGTTCTATTGTTGAATATTTGATTATCTGCTGGTTTCATATTGTGGTCAAATTTATTCCTCCTCATTATAAACAGCTGAAGAGTAAGTATTTAATCAATTAATAAATTACGTCCAATAAGTTTAATGTCCTTAAAGTGCTTTTGTCTACAAAATGACGATATTTTATGAGACGTTATTTGTGGCCAAATGTCTCAATCCTTTCATTTCTTTTTGTCACTTCATTTCAGGATCTTTTGATTGATTTAATCAATCATTTGTTTTGTTGATTCAATTTTAATATACTTTTAATCAAATTATACTTAATTTTAATTTAGTTTTAAAAATAATAATTATTATTATTTATTGATAAAAGTAATCATTAATTAATTAAATTTAATTGAATTTAAAAAGTGGTCAAAACAATGATCCGATTGTTTTCACTGAAGACACAAAACCAGAATTCAAATCAAAGTTCTCAGAACCAAAACAAACGAAATACTGCGGCACAGATCCGGATCACTAAAGGTTTGACCACTTGTTGTCCATTTGACTCAAAATGTTTACAAAATTTAATGATTTATTTAATGATATTTTTATTATTTAGACATAAATGAGTTGACTCTACCGAAGAACTGTAGTATAGTTCCGGATCCGGATCAGGATCTGCTTAACTTCAAGATAATCATATGTCCGGACGAAGTAATTACTATTTGTTAGCATTTGTTGAGTCCATTTCAATGATATTCTTCCTCAGGGTTTCTATAAGGGAGGAAAGTTTACGTTTAGTTTTAAGGTGTCTCAGAACTATCCACACGAACCGCCGAAAGTCAAATGTGAGACCAAAGTATATCACCCGAACATTGATCTCGAAGGCAATGTCTGTCTTAATATTCTGCGCGAAGACTGGAAACCAGTTCTTACAATCAATTCCATTGTTTACGGACTTCAGTACCTCTTTTTAGTCAGTTTTTGATTTATTTAAAATTTGAATACATTTTCAATAAAAGATAATCGTCTAAACAGGAGCCCAATCCAGAGGATCCACTCAACAAAGAGGCGGCAGAAGTGCTCCAAACAAACCGACGTTTATTCGAGCAGAACGTTAAGAAAGCTATGATTGGAGGACAGGTCGGCAGCAATTACTTCGACAGATGTCTGCGACAATAGTGTCCAACACTTTATTTTTATTTAAAATATAAATACTTCTAAACTCTAATATTGTAATAATTTCTAACTAATAATAGAAGTATTTATTTGAATACAACTTATGTTACGATTATTAGAATTGTTTTTCAATCAATTCATCGAATTGTATATAATCTCACATTTCTTTAATTAATATTTTTTTTCTTCAAATCACTGTTTTTATATTTTTGAGATCCATTTAAACAAATTCGGGAAATGGTATGTAATTCTCTTACTCTCAACTCTGACTTATGACAGGTCTTATCGAAGCCATAATCACCGAAATAATAGATTTTTTATTTTTTTTAAATCTTTGAAAACATTTATATTATAAATTGAAAAACAAAACAGTTTTAGAATCCATTTAAATGGTGACAATTGTGAGCTAATTATTAAAAAGTTTAGTTAAAAGTTCTAAACTTTAAGATAAACTTTGATATGATTTCAATTTGTCCTTCAATTCTATATTTTCTTTTCTAATTCTATCGATTTCTTGCAATAAATTCTCGTTTTTCTTAAGAATTTGATCCAATATTTCTGTTTCACTGTTAGAGTGAACGTTATTAACGTTTAAACTAATTTTTGAATCGATTGTCTCTTCATTTCTTTGTCTGAGCTCTAAATGAGGTAATGATAACTCTTCTGTCTTTGCAGACGATATGTGACCTGAAATTAAAACAAAACAAATTTAAAAACAAATTTAAAGAATGCGTTAAAAGCCATACTCTTAACGATCGGCAAAATATTCATTTGATTGCTTTTATCCCTTTTGATTAGAAGTCGAGGAATATTGAGTGCAAGCGGTGGTGCACTCACTTTGTCGTCAATTAGAGTAAAACAGATATTATTAAGAAATATATGAGTCGGCGGCACATAAACCATCTCTTCATCCAAAATAAAATCAGTCAAAAGCTGGAGTGACTGCATGTGAAGCGTTGACTCAATATTATTAACAAAAACACTGATTAATTCGTCTTTAGTATTGAGTTTTGAATACGACTCTAATCTTATGGTCACTTCCGATAGATTTTCGTTTGAATTGATAGCAATTAACTGATTATTGCCTTTATTTACGTTCCTTTGATTTGTAAATATCTGGTATTCACTGAAAGGCATTTTAATGAACTCCGAAAGTGATATATCAGAACAGTTTAGTAATATTTTTGAGTGAAATCCTTTTGACTGTTGGACTAAATTTATATTTGAAAGCTTTATCTGAAGTAATGTAACACTAATTGGAGTATCAATTGGTAGATGAGAGGCACTGTTGGCTTCTGAGGCATCTGATGGCGAGTCCACAATAGAATCTTCTTTTACTTCATCTGCAGATTCAATGCGAGCGATTCCGAAGATGTCTTCTTCTTCTTCTTCTTGAGCCATATTTTCAAAGCCAACGACAACAAACTGATCGCTCTCTGCAGACAAATCACTTCTTATGGAACGGTTGTCGTCATCGATAGGAGAAAAGTCCGTTAAAATCGATTCATTAAAAGTTGAGTTACTTTTAAGACTCATTCCATCAGAATTTGAAGGCTTTTTGAACTGAAATGAAATATTTGCCGCGTTTTGTAACTTATTATGAATTGGATACGAAGGTATGGCTGCCAACGAAGATGACGACTGAAGACTACTGTTTGATATGTTATGCATTTTCGGCGATTCGCTCTTTTGTGTCGATTTGTTAGTCTCCAGACTTAGAGAACTGCCCGCCAGTAGTGAATCGCTGTTTGATTTTGGAATTAGTGTCGTTTCTAATCTTTCTGTTGAGTTAATTCCAACCATAAGAGTAGTTATCTCTGAATCGATTGAGAATTTTTCATTAATCGATGGCGACCTTAAGTCTAGTGATGAATGTGGAGGAGAGACACCAATGCTTCGAAAAGTTTGATATTCTTCACTAAGTTTTAGAACTAATTCAATGTTAGGAATGGCTGTTATCAGTGAAATGCTTTTAAATATATTGTTTTGTGAAGAGTTGTCTGCATTTTGTATAGTAATTGTGTCGCTATTCATTTGAACTCCAAATTCACTCAATTGTTCTAAAAATCTCATTAAAAACAAGTATTGGTTGTGATTGAGCTGTACTTTCACTGTCGACGATATACACAATAATAGACTTAAATCTGGTTCTGAATTATCACTTATTTTCTCATTTTGTGGCTGTGACTCAAAAGCCCATAAAACAATGGGAAGGGGTTCTAAAAGTGGTTGAAATTTAGATGTTTTACGATTCCTGAACTCAGCCCACAACGGCTCCATTCGAATCGTCCAAATGTCTGAAGAATTATCACTAGATTTGAGTTGAGCTAAGTTTGAAAGGAACTCATCTGAAATAGGCTTTTGGTCCGACTCTAGCCATGGAAAAGACTGTCTATCATACAAAAAGGGAGTGCTTCCCATCTCTTCCATCATTGCATTCAATTCATCAAAACTAGACTTTTCTGTCTCACAGTTTACGACTACTATTCGAGCGCTTTTCAATTCCAGTGCAGAATATTCCGAATCGTCGGGACATTTGATGACAATTAAAGGCATTAGACATTCGATTCTTGTATAAAGTCTTTGTTTTTCCTGTTGTGGAAGCATTTCTTGAAGTTTAACCATTGCGTTGTGAAGATTAGACTGAAATGCATTCATCCATAAGAGTGTCGTCGCATCGAATGTTACTTTGAGTGGAGCCAAATGTATAAAAGCAGTTCCTTCGGGAACCGATTCATTAGAATCAAAATAGTAATAATTATTTAATTCCAAATAGAAGGCCATCATATCGTCGGGAAGTGGAGCCGACTTATCGGTTGCGATCAACTTCTCATTAAGTTTTAATTTTGAGGTCATATTTGTTGTGACACAACTCATAGAATAGTCAGACAAACGAATTAATACCACTCTTGACATCAATTGATTCAATGAAGACCGCGTTTGTGACCGAACCGATGGCCGGATTCCCGATGGCTGTGAAGGCATTGTTTTGGATTTCTTATCTAAAAATGACTGCAAGTGTTGATTAATCCAATGACTACGACTTGAAGAGGGATCAGAATATCTGAGCCAATGATTGCGATTTGCGATTACTTTTTGATATGGATAGACATCTATCACAAGCTTTGATAAAGTTATTTGAAGAGCGCCGCCGTCTTTAAGACTTGGATGAAGAGAACGGCCATTATTTGGGTCCAAATCATCGCATAAATGCATTTCAATACGACTGACGAATATGTGATGTGAGGTCTCAATGATATCGTATTGACTGAAGAGACGACTCACTGTTGATTGAGAACTGGCGGCAGAACTGGAACTCATGTTCTTTAGTGTCGTAAAAGTTGGCGAATGAGAAGCAACTAATAGTTCTTCAGAGAAATTCTTAGTTCGCGGCGCTCTTTTGATTAGTTGTCCCAAATAGTCAGCGAAATGCAGTGCAGACAACAGTTGTGCGTCAGTTAATACCCACAAGAGATCGTCAAATATGAACATAATTCTGGCGCCCAAAAGGGAACAGTCGCTTAACTTCTTCTTAATAGTGATCCGACACGTGGCCTGATTTGTGATCAGACGTAATGGTGTCTGAACTATATTAGACTCAGCCTTTGCTTCGAATCGCAATGTCTGCCACTCCAAGTGCTTGAATATTAATATCTGTCCTCTATTTGGGTCTTTAATGCGAGTCAGCCTCAGGTCAGCAGTTTTTTTCCAATTCGGTGGTCGGCTCTCAATCATTAATCGCGACAACTGTTAACCAAATCAGAGATATATTCGGGCGAAGACTTGAAATAATAATTACCTGAAGAGAAGCGTTGAATACCTTTGACTTAAATGTAATGATAACTGAATTTATAGTAACAGTCATCCCATCAAAGACTCGATCCGTAAAACCATATTTTCCGGAATCACTGAAAATCAAGAATTTAATTATCAGTCAGACATTGGAGAAGAGGAGGACTGACGCATATGAGGGCTGATTTGTCTTCGTTTTGCTATTTTCTCGGAAGTCTTCAACAGTTTCGATATCGACTACCACTTCATCCAAAGCCAAATAAATGGGAACTGTTTTCAGTTTCATCCACTGGACCTTAAGTGACACGTGATTACAAACGGCTCGACTCAAACACATCCAAACCGGGAGTTCCAACAAATCCATTAAAACCGATTCATTTAATTCAATGTTATGGACATCACAACAACCCTTTATTGCACTCAAATTCAGTTTATCTGCCGATAAGTTCTTTGTGAACCTCAAGACAAACAAAATCAAAGTAATCGTTAATTAATTGTCAAAACATTTTATCCAAATATAAATAATTACTTCGAGAGGTGTTTAAGAATTTGATTTTTCAGAAGTGCGGCCATTATTTGCAAGTTTTGCTGAAATACATTAAAAATAAATAAATTATTACTAAAAAGATTTGATAACAAAACTAATCAGTCATTCATTTTAGGGATTAATCTATGAATTGACTGAAAATGAAAAAAATGCAAACGTTTTGTAAATAAAACTCAAAAAATCACATTAAAAGTGTCTGAAGACGTATTGACATTTCATCACATCATTCCTCCCTTTAATGGTAAGAATGTTGGATGTTTAGTGCCATCTATGAGAGTGACCATGCTCAATATTCTCAATATGCTCTGCTTTATAAGCCTTTGCAACAATAAATGTGAGCATAAATTTCATAACAATTTGATAATTGGTTTAATTGGTGTTCAATAAGGGCTTAACTTTGGGTTCAATTTATTAGAGATTTTTGTTTAAATTTAAGTGCAAATGAACTCAACTTTTAGTCTTCAATTGATTTCTTCAATGATTTCAACTGAAACCGATTCGTGATTTTAATTAATTTAATTTCAAAACCGAAACAATTGAAGCAAAAGTTTGGATCAAAATGAGTGTCAAATCGTATCCACTTTCGGTTATTTTACATTTAATTTCATTCATTACTTACGGTTATTCGTTGTGTTGGCTATTCCTCCACGAAATGCCTCCCAAAGACCAGAACGTAATCGGGGGTCGACTCAAGTTCTTAACGTATTGGGATCTCTGGATTCAGTTCATGACATTTACCATTGCATTGATTTGCGATTTTATCGCAAATCCAAACAATAACCGAAATAAGACAAAACAGCCGTTTATTGTGGGTCTTCGCGACACAATCTTTAATTCATTGGCGCTTCCAATCGCCGCTTTCGTGTCCTTCTCTTTCTGGAGCTTATATGCAATCGATAGGGAACTGATATTTCCCGAAGGAATTGAAAAATGGTATCCGATTTGGTTGAACCACACGACACATACCTTTATTTTGCCCATTGTTTTAGTCGAAAACTATTTGGTTGATCACAACAGAAGAACTCAGAATAAAGGACTAACTCTTCTAAATTCTGTTATTATAGTATACGGTCTTTGGGTGTTATATCTAGGAATAGGGACCGACCACTGGGTATATCCAGTGCTAGAAATCCTGAACTGGCCCTTCAGAGTAGCTTTCCTTTTGGGAGGCGTTTTAGTGATGATTGTCTTCTACTTTATCGGTGGTCTCTTCTATGACATGGCCTGGAAGTCATCCATCAAAAGCAAAATAGAGTCTCGAAAGAGACAATAATTTTAAACTCTGACCTCAATTATTGTTTTTATTATAAATTGTATTTTATTTTAGACTCGAAATATGCAATAAAAATGGTTTTATTTTTTCAAATTATCATTAATTTAATAGATTTTGTGTTTTGCATCAAATAGTGATTCGTCACAAATGTGTCAATAAATCAATAAAACACTCATTTTTTAGGCTTTGATTTTCAAACATTTGTTTTTTGAAAAAAAAAACACTTTTGAGAAAAGTTATGGAAAGAAAAATGAAAAACAGATTAAAAGGTTCTTAACATTGAAAACGACTCGAAAAATATTTACCGAAAGTTTCGATTCGAAACTTAGGTTTAAAACTAATAAATATACAAATTATGACAAATAATTAAACGATAATTTTATTCTCAAAACTTGAACTGATATTTCTTCGATGATTTACTGCTGTCCTGTCCTTTCTTACGTTTTTGTCGGGCCGCGTGTTCGGCCACCATATCAGACAAGTCTTCTTTAGCCAAATGAGAAGACTGTTCTTTCAC
>LBFM01007210.1:0-12004 GCA_000988765.1 Achipteria coleoptrata | reverse complement strand
CATGACAAAATAGTTGTGCAATATTATGTGAGTGATCTTGCACATCTAACAAAAATAATGTTAAATGTAATTTTAAGTGAGATATTCGGTTATTAGAAACAAGTAGTCATTCATTTGAATGATAATTGACTTCAAATTTATTACAATTTATTGAAAAGACTTAATATTTCTCTTATAATACAATTTATTCGATTAAATCCCTTTTCATTTCAAACTAAAAGTTTTAGACTTAAAGTCAACTCATTTTAGAGATGAGAGAATCGATTAATAATTAATAAAAAGATAAAAATCACTTTTAAATGAAATGATTGATAGGACTGTCGGGTCAGTCATTAATGAGGTGTTCTTCCATACCATCGCTTTCAGTAACCAAAGCCCTCTCGAGAATGACTTTCCCCTCTTTGTAGCGCTGGTTCTCTTCGGTTGCGAATTCATAGATCCACCCGAGTTTTGTGTCACAGTTCTTGCAGGACACGTCTCGTACCATATGTCTGCCCGTAAGCATCACCCGGTCCTGGACTTCACTGTCATTTAATTCAATTCAATTCAATTGAGACGTTTTGACAAAAACTCATTAAATTAAATGTTTTATATTTAAATAATTGAATAAAAATATGATTTAATTAATTAATGAATATATGTTTTACCTGTAATTTAAGTTAACGACACGATTGAAAAGAAATGCTCGACCCGTGGCTCCCGTGAATCGGGTACTAATCAATTCGTGTCTATTTGTCAAAACTGTATCACAAGAGGCGCACGAAAAGAGGCGAAGACCTCCGATGTGCTCCAGAAATATACGACCCATTCCTCAAATAATCTCTAATTTATTTTAATTGTATTTCCTTTAAATAATTGATTTTTAAAATCAATTCAATTATTAATAATTTGTTCGCAAATAAAAGCAAAACAAATGAATTTCAAAACAAAAGTGACGTCAAATCAAAATATGTCTCACATTTGGCGCTAAAATTGAATTCAATTGAAAACAAAATTTACTCCAAATGTAAGAAAACATAATTTTTATTCATTTAATTATTATATTATGTTTTAAATCTCAAAATTATAAAAAAAAGTTTTAATGGTATTTCCTTTAATCTAAATTACATTTATTTAGGAATTGTTTTCTTATTTATTTGATTGAAATTTACATTTATTTAAAAATCCTATCAAACAAATGATCTAGGTTATCGATTATCTACATCTTTTTGGATATTCTTCGAGTTCTCTTAAAAAATGTCTACATTTTCTGATCATTATATTAATGGATTCGATGACCAATTGATGCGACGGAAGAATACCCGTTGACTCGACTCTAACTGTTATCACAAATATTTAGACCAAAATATAATTGTTTTTAGAAATAAGAGAAAGACTTACAAATGAAGTGATCCTTAATTAATGTCATTTTAACTCTATCTTTGAATTGCGGAAAACGAAAGACATTACGACTGCCTGAGTCTAGTCGTGAGTTAACCACTTTAGCGATAGGTCTTCCTTTTGAGTCTTCAATTATATCGATGACTCCCTTTGAGAAACATTTCTGAAAGAGAACCGCTTCTTCGCCCTCCACTTTAGAGAGTAATTCAATTTGAGGTAAGAGTCGATAGGAAGCGGTGGCCACCGGAGAGAACTTTGCGTGATCTCTACCGACACCTTTAACGCAATGCAATTGAAGGTCGAGTTCCTGTCCGACCGCTAATTTGGCGATAAGTATGTCGTCGTCCACTGGTTTTATTGGATTATCTTTAAAAGTCTCCGATTGTGTGCCAATCGGTTCCCAAACTAAATGTTTTGTATAAACCATTCGATTTTCATAGAGTTCTTCAGAAAGTTTGGTATCTTTTGTGATATTCTTCTTTTTAGTGCACTTGACTTTCAAATTGAAGAGAATTGTATTCTGAAGACTGGCTTTTGTGTCACCTCAACAACAAATTTTTTCATAAATATATGTCTTAACAAATGTCTTATTTATTTAATACCTTTGGGTTTGTATTCAAAGATTCGCGGATCAACTTTAATAGGGATTAGACCTAATCTGTGAGATAGGAATTCGTCCTGAAATAGACTCGTATTTTGGTGGACAAACACCTTCTCGATAGCCATTGTCGGCACTTCGGATATCAATATTCTTCTGAATGCATTGGCCAGAGAACAGTCGACACCAATTAAGTCAAACTCCATCTCATTTTCTTCATTTTTAATGATTTCTATTTTGACATTCTTTGAGATAATATCAATAAAATATCAAAAGTGAGACAAAAAATGATTAAAAAATAAATTTATGACAAACTTTGACAAAATGTTCAAAACTCCAGTTGTCATCAAATCCGCGATAATTTGAGGGATAATCAGTAGTTTCGGTCTAAAAGTATAATAAGAAAAGTTTAAAAATCGATTCCAAAGTAATAATAAGTGAATACTGAATACAAAGTCTATTTGGTGTTCACCGATATTTGCAAATATTCTCATTTCATTCATTGTATTCATTATTTTAATTAAAATATAGACCAAAAGCACGTGTTTTTCAATTAAATAATTGAATGTATTTTTTAAATGTTTTAAATGTTTATTTGTTTAGATCTTTAAACCCCTTTCATATAAAAATTTTGTTTTTTAAAGCAAACTCTTCACAAATCAATGCAATCAATGGACTTAAATTCAAAGCTCAATATAATTGAAGAGACGGTCCCAAAAGTAGGACGTAATCATGATTTTAGTCACAGTTGTGATGAAGTAATCGAAAGGACAGTCAGTCGTAAGTCTATCCTATCATTGAGTGAATGAGTCAATCAATTCTAATGAGATTTTACAAAAATCTCATTTTTTGAGTCAATCGTTGGGTGTATTAACTCATGAATCGATTGAATGCTTTAAATGTATTAAAAATAGTGTTATTTCTCTAATAATTGTGAAACAGATTTCACTTTGAGTTCAAAAAATTACTTAAATTCTAATCAATTGACTGATTGTTTGATTAATTATTTATTAAATCAATTGAATAGTTTCGGAGAAAAACAAGAAAAGTGGACAACAATTTGAAAGCGAAAGCAATCAATCGGTTAGTTGTGAAGAGTGTATACCAAACGAAGAATCAGATAAACGGCGAAAGAGTTTGTGTGAGAAAATGTTTAGTTGGCTCAGCGCTAGTAATGACCGCAAAAGACAACCCGAACTCTTCATTAATGTTGTCGAAGGACTTAAACGCATTTATAAGTCCAAAATCCTTCCTCTCGAAGAGCACTATCTGTTCCATGAGTTCCATTCGCCCCAATTAGAAGACGCAGACTTTGATGCAAAGCCTATGGTTCTGTTAGTGGGACAGTACTCCACTGGAAAGACCACTTTTATTAAATACTTATTAGAGCGTGAATTCCCGGGTATCCGAATAGGACCCGAACCCACGACTGACCGCTTCATTGCAGTGATGCACAGCGAGTCTGAAGGTATGATTCCCGGCAATGCTCTGGTGGTCGACCCTAAGAAACAATTCCGTCCTTTGGCTAAATTTGGAAATGCATTCCTTAACCGTTTGCAGTGCTCTCAAGTAAACTCACCGGTTCTCGAAAGTATCACAATTGTGGACACACCAGGAATTCTGTCCGGAGAGAAACAACGGGTCGATCGCGGATATGAGTTCACCGGAGTCTTGGAGTGGTTCGCAGAACGAGTCGACAGAATTATTCTCCTCTTCGATGCCCACAAACTGGACATTTCCGATGAATTTCGGCGTTCGATAGAAGCTCTTCGCGGACACGACGACAAGATTCGGATAGTTTTGAATAAAGCAGATATGATAGACCAACAACAGCTCATGAGAGTCTACGGCGCTCTCATGTGGTCTCTCGGAAAGGTCCTCAACACACCAGAAGTGGCCCGAGTTTACATCGGGTCGTTTTGGGACCAACCACTCAGATATGACTACAACCGAAAGCTATTCGAAGCCGAAGAACAGGACCTTTTCAGTGACATCACAAGTCTTCCACGAAATGCTGCGCTCAGAAAATTGAATGATTTGATTAAAAGGGCACGACTTGCGAAGGTATCACTCATTCTATTATTCTGTGAAATTGTATTGTATAAGTTCAAAGTTAAGGGTTCTGTTAAAATAGGGAATTATTGGGGAAAATTGGGAACTATTGTATCGTTTTATGTTATAACTGTTTAGAAGTGTTTTATAATTTAATTATTTTTTGTGTGTAAATGACTTCTTATAATACATTTTTCAATTGAATTCAATTTTTATGATTAAATAAATGAATGTCTGTATTGTTGGGAACGGTTAGGTTCACGCCTACATCATTAGTGCCTTAAGAAAAGAGATGCCTTCAGTTTTTGGTAAAGACTCAAAAAAGAAAGAATTAATCAAACATTTGGGGAATATATTCAGTGATATCGAACGGGAATATGGAGTACCGATTGGAGACTTCCCTGACTTACATGATATGCAGGAAAAGTTATTACACCACGACTTCACTAAATTCCATCCCTTGAAGAAACCACTTCTCGATGCCGTCGATAAAATGTTGGCCGAAGATATCGCTAAACTCATGGCAATGATTCCACAGGTATTTCATTCCATCGATAAATATATTTTCATTAATTCTTTATTTTCTAATTTAGGAACAAATTGAGACCAAAGAGGAGACAGTAGTAAAGGGCGGAGCCTTTGAGGGGGTTAAAGAGTCGCCGTTCGGTTTTATGAGGGGTGAAGGTATAGACGCCGGTTCTCTGGACAAGGATTGGATCGTAGAAAAAGAGAAACCCAAATACGATGAGCTGTTCAATAGTATGGGACCAATTGATGGCAAGATTACCGGTGCGGCCGCGAAGTCAGAAATGGTTAAATCAAAGCTACCGAACAGTGTTTTGGGAAAAATATGGAAACTATCGGATTTGGATCGGGACGGGATGTTAGACTCAGATGAGTTCGCGTTAGCCATGCATTTGGTGCAAATCAAACTCGACGGACATGACTTACCACAACAACTACCCGACCATTTAATCCCTCCTTCAAAAAGAACTATAAATGGATCATAAGATCTATGAGTTATAGAATTAATTCCTTAATATATTATTTTTCATAATATTTTTCAAACAAAATCTAAAATATAGTCTTATAAATGGATCTAAATTTCTATATATTTTATGACAATTTATCAAAACAGCACTCGTTTTCAATTCTCACACTTTTTAAACGAATTTAAGTGATTTTCAACGAATTTCAACCAGCAATCAGTTATTTGATAAATGCTTTCAAAGTTCTATTTTATCCAATCATACAATTAATCACAATTTTTTTGTTAAGTTTTTTTTTCTTTAACTCAAAAACTATTTTTATAATCAATAATTGGATTCTAAAACTAAATTATATTCAAAATATTTATTTATTTCTTGTTTTGAGGAAAAACTTATTGAAAGTTATAATTGTTTTTTGTCGGACCTCTAAAATCATCAGAATATTAGTTTTATTCAACATTTGTCTCAAATATTTTTCTCACAATTTGTAATAACTGTCAAAAATCAAATGACTTTTCAAATAAAAAGAGTTAATTATTTGAATTAATAATCAAAACATCTATTTATTTATCATTATTTAGCGAATGATAAGTTTTGATAGAAATGCAAAATCATTAATACATTCAAAGTTTCGATAAAATTAGTCAAAAGTTTTCATTTTTATTAAAGTTATATCAGATTAGATAAAACTAAACTCTTTTTCAATGATTTTATTGAACTTTGAATTTGGGTTTATTTATAATTTTAATTGAGATTTCGATTCATAGGAATTATTATTTTATTGATTCAAATAAAATGATTAGTTTTAGTCAAAATTTTGACTAAAAGGGAAACAAAATTAAATAAAGACGTTATTTATGAGTAAATAATTGTTAAAACAATAATTAAATTTACGTCACCTTAACTACAATTAATTACAATTAAAAGGACAGACAAAAGACAATGTCTTTCTGGTCGGAGGAAGACAGAAGGGAACTTCCAATGATTCTGTGTAGAGATATACGGTATATACCGATAGACACTTGTGATCACACTTATGGAGGAGGAGTTGAGAGGTGTCAGACGCAGAATCGTACAAAAGTAAAGGTATTAACCATTTTTCACAGACAGTGTTGCGCTTAAAAACGTGTTTTCATTAATATAAGGCAAATGGCGTCCAATCAGTCGGGTATTAGTCGTCGTATAAAACAAGAACTTCCCGATGACTTGTCTAATGTCGAGTTTGAAACCAGTGAAGACGTGGAAGTGATCCCCAGTTTTGACTCTTTGGGACTCAGAGAAGATTTATTGAGAGGAATATATGCTTACGGTATGAATGAATGTCTCAATCGTTTGAAAGTCGTCTCTATTTTAACCTTTTATTCAACTCTTAAATGATTTTAATTTGATTTCAATTTTATACTCAAATACTTATTATAAATATTTTGTTTCATTAATTGATTTAAATATCAAATAATAGGTTTTGAAAAGCCATCTGCTATTCAACAGCGGGCTATTCGACCGATAATAAAGGGAAGGGATGTGATAGCACAGGCACAGTCGGGCACCGGCAAAACTGCCACTTTCGCTGTCGGCATATTACAGACAATCGACACACAAATACGTGAAACACAAGTCTTAGTATTGAGTCCTACCCGAGAACTGGCGGTTCAGATCCAGAAAGTGATTCTGGCGTTAGGGGACTACATGAATGTGATGTGTCACTCATGTATTGGTGGCACTAATTTGGGTGAAGACATACGCAAACTGGACTACGGACAGCACGTGGTCTCAGGAACTCCCGGTCGTGTGTTTGATATGATTCGGAGACGAAATCTGAGGACCCGTTCTATAAAAATGTTGGTTTTAGACGAAGCCGACGAAATGCTTAACAAAGGATTCAAAGAACAAATATATGATGTCTACAGATATCTCCCGCCCTATACTCAGGTCTGTCTTATTTCTGCAACACTTCCACACGAAATACTTGAGATGACCTCCAAATTTATGACGGATCCGATCAGAATTCTGGTCAAACGCGACGAACTGACACTCGAAGGCATCAAACAGTTCTTTGTTGCCGTTGAGAGGGAAGAGTGGAAATTCGACACTCTTTGCGATCTTTACGACACTTTGACTATCACTCAGGCCGTCATATTTTGTAACACAAAGCGTAAAGTGGACTGGCTCACTGAAAAAATGAGAGAGGCCAACTTTACTGTCTCTTCAATGCACGGGGATATGCCTCAAAAGGAAAGGGACACTATTATGAAAGAATTCCGTTCGGGAACCAGGTTTTTGTCGATTCTATTTTTGTTTAGTTTTTAATTTTGTTTATATTTATTTCAGTCGAGTTTTAATAACAACAGATGTGTGGGCGAGAGGTATAGATGTCCAACAGGTCTCTCTTGTCATCAATTATGACTTACCCAACAATCGGGAGCTTTATATTCATCGGTAATAAATAATAATAATATTATTCATTATTTTTAAATTTATTTTCTGATGAAAAGAACATTTAAAAGACAAACCACTTAATGGTTATTGAATTATACGCTATTCTGAGTGCTATTTATTGTTAATATTGTCCTAATTTTATGCGACGATCTTTTAATGTATTGAAAATCAATTTACAGAATCGGACGGTCCGGTCGTTTTGGGCGTAAAGGCGTTGCAATCAATTTTGTAAAGAATGACGACATCAGGATTTTGAGAGATATCGAGCAGTACTACAGCACTCAAATCGATGAAATGCCAATGAATGTCGCGGACCTCATCTAAACATTTATTCATTTAATTAAAATAATTTCATTTATAAGTTATAACATTAAAAACATATAATTATTGTATAATTAATGCAATTTATTTTCGTTTGTATTAAACTTTTCATTCGTATTAATTCTTATTTAAAAAACTGTTTTCAACTTTTTGGGCAATCATTTTTGCGATGGCCAGTGAAGAGGTGGCCGCCGGTGAGGGAGCGTTCCTCACATGAAGCACTCTTTGCCCGATTGCGTCGGTTCCCGAATCAAAGACAAAATCGTCGACTAAATTGCCTTAAAATAAACGTTTCGTTAAAACAAATTCAGATCTTATTTTTTCAGAAACTAATACCGTTCTCGTCGAGTGCCTGAGCTCTTATACCCGCAGTATAAGTATTTGGTTCGATGTCTTCGATTGTCAGTTTGGGTACATATTTGCGAAGGAGTTGGACCTGTGCTGTCGTTCTATAGCTTCGATATAATTCGTTAAATCCTTGCCATAAGTGTTTGTAAGCTATTCTCAATTAAATAAGTCATACAATTCTTAACATAATAAGACAATTCTGACCCAATTTTCTGAAACCACTGTATTTTATTGTTTCCCAGACATCAGTAAAACTGAAATCAGATTTTCTATATCCTTCCCGTTTAAGTGAGAGCACAGCATTAGGTCCGAGCCATACACTAATTAATTTTTAATCATAAAATGTATTGAATTTAACAAAATTTGTTTAAACCTGCCGTCCATTCTGGGAGTAAAGTGAACCCCTAAAAATGGAAATCTAGGATCCGGTACCTTTAGTTAAGATCACAAATTATTATAATCTGATGACAATCATTGAAAATATACCGGATATATATTAGTCCGAACCAAATCACTCTTCTCTTTCTTAAGTAAAAGATATTCTCCTCTAAACGGAACTGAATTTCAAATAATTTAATATATTTTAAAACTTATTATTTGTTATTAATTTCAGTTTTTCTTAGAAATTATTACCGATTTTCGGATTTTGTTGTCCAGACGTTAATTTTGCGATCCTATCGGCGTGAAGACCGGCCGCAGTCACTACATATCGTGTTTTAATTACTTTATTACCGGTGCTGTCAATAACTTTAACCAAATCATTGTTAGATATGTCGTCGAATTCAAAATTTTTGACCTCAAATTCAGTATAAATTTGACCGCCGAGTGATTCAAAATCTTTACCAAAAGATTGGTTAACCTGAGCCCAGTCTACTATTCCTGTGTGAGGACTCCAAATGGCCTTAAGTCCCACACAATTTGGTTCATATTTTGAGATGTCTTTCTCTTCAACTAATATCATATCTTTGACCCCATTTTTAATACCTCTATCATAGAGTTCGTTGAGTCGTTCCACTTCTTGTTCATCGATGGCTACAATTAGTTTCCCAACTTTTTTGTAGGCAATCTTTTTTTGGTCACAATATTTGTAGGCCAGAGCCGAACCCTCGACACATAATTTAGCTTTAAGTGATCCGGGCTTATAGTATATTCCCGCGTGAATTACACCAGAATTATGACCCGATTGATGGCATCCTTTTTAAGAATCTATTCATCAGATTATTCTATGAGAATATTGTCTAAAGAATTGATACCCAATTTGTTCTCCTTTTCAATGATTGCAAATTTCAGTTTTGGATGTCTGCAGTCATTTATATTTAATTTGTTAATTCATTGCAATCTTATTAAATAAATACAATTCTCATTCAGACCTAATGGCTAGTTCTCTAGCGGTGGCGGTGCCCACAATTCCACCTCCGATTACAATTATATCATATCTGTGCTCTTTCTGTGTGTCCCACGTATTGCCAAAAGCATTGACTGTAAATAGTTTTCGGATAATTGAATCACTTCTTAGAGAAGAAATACAAAATAAATTTATTAAAGAATTCATTTCTTAATATACTATCGAATGATATAAACATTTCTAACATTTTATTAAAAGTATGTTTTCGTATAAATAGTTTGTTAACAATTTTTTTATCGCATTTTATCATTATTTCTAACGTAAATCAAGTCTTATCGCTGTCTCAGAAGAGGTCGAGACGTGCGTCGATCAGTAATACCGGTTAAGAGATGGCTGAGGGTTGAGATTGTGTGCAGACTCTGCGCATAGTTTGCCAAATACTGGTCTAAGAGAGGAAATTCATAGCATTTGATTAGAAGTTATTTTAGGGAAAGTTGAACGCCTCTCACAACTAGTGCTAACTCCAAGTGTAAAGAACTTGTGGACTCAGTGAGGATCCATAACAAGTCAGAGGAGCGAATAATTTTTAAAACTTATAAGACCTGGAGCTGTAATTTAAAAGTTGGAAAACTTGTTTTATTCATTTGTCTGAAGGCAAATAAGGACTGACTTTTGCATTGCTTTCAAACAACTTTTGCATTGTTTGAACAGAAAGTGTTCCAAAAGTATGTGGTCTTCAAATTCATATCAATTTATGTTAAATCGATTACACAATTGACAGAATGGAAGACGAACTCAAGTGTCCAGTTTGTAAACAATTTTATAATAACCCCATTCTATTGCCCTGTTATCATACTCTATGCCTGACCTGTGCTCTCACTATTCAACAACCGGTTAATATAAATCAACAAAATTGTGTTAACCATAATTGCAATAACAATAACGTAAATGCAGTTAACATCACATCTCCGGTCAGTTCGTCCAATGGATCGACTTATGTGGTGACCGCAACCGTTCACCAGAATCCCGATGAAGGCGTTCACTCAAATAGTATTAATTGTGACATAAGCACCACTTCCAGTACTACTGGCAGTGAAATAAGTGACCCTGATAAATTAAGTCTTTTAAGCGAAACGGATTCCGGAGTTATTTGCAACTCTCGACCGAACAGTTATGTCGGAACGCCGAACATCCAGGGTATTCTATTCCCACCATTTTATCAGACAATTAACTCGATATCCCTTTCGTGTCCGGTTTGTCACAAACAAATATATTTGGATGAAAACGGAGCCAACAATTTGCCAAAAAACAGGACAATGCAGTCAATTGTCGACAAATTTGGAGACTCTAAGAATGTTTCGATGGAGTGCCAGCTCTGCGAAAAAGAGCCCAAAGAGGCGGTTGTTATGTGCGAACAGTGCGATATCTATTACTGCGAGACTTGTCGCGAGAGTTGTCACCCGCAAAGGGGTCCTCTGGCCACACATAAGCTGATTGCCGCACATCTGACCAAATATAACACCCGAACCAAATCTAAAATCAAAGATTATGTTTTGCGATGTAATGAACACTCAGACAATGTTTTGGAGAAATTCTGCATTCATTGCAAAATTCCAATTTGTATGACATGTACTCAAGAGAATCGCCATTCAAACCATGAAATTCAATCTCTGGCTATGATATGTAAAGCACTTAAAGTAAGTCATATAATAAATTAAAATTCATTGAATCCTTTTGTCAATAAAGCGCTTATAGTTTGTTATTCGTGTCTACTATTAAATGCATTTTCTTTTCTTTTTATTCATTTATTTATTGGCATAACTTATCATTACTTATCAACACTTCTTTCTTATTGCAATTTTTATGACAATTGATAAAAACAATCATTCGTTGTGTAGATATCGAATAATATCATTTAATTTGAACATGATACTTTTGGAAAACTTTTCATCGTTTCTTAGCCTAAAATACATTTATAGTTTTTTTTCTGAAATCCTGTTATGTCTGCACTCATTTTTAATGAGTTTGAAAATGTCTGAAATAATTGTCGATAAAATGAGTGCTAAACTGATTAAACGTTAGAAACGCTTTTTATTGTCTTCGAGTAACAACTGGTTCCACAAATTACTCCTAAATTGAAGGCTTTGACACAATAAGTCTTTTTCTATTCAGTTCAAAAGCGTTTGTCTGTTTTCAATGTTAATAACACATGGGATGACCATGATCATTTATCATTATAATCTGTGTTATTTCCAAAACATTTAAGATTTTTCAATTACATTATATTTTAATAGAAGTAATGTTAGAAAAAATTAATTTTATAAAAATTAATTACATTTTTCTCATTTGAGATAATAGTAATTAATATTTAATTTTATAATTTTCTGCTGTAATTTAAGTGGTTTTTAAGTTGAAAATATGCTGATCTTATTAAGAGGGCCGACATTTTGCCGCTATCAGTGAATGACTGTAATATCGTATGACTCGGAATAAGTTTTGATTAAAATGGAAATGTCGTATAAGTTGTGATTTTCT
>LBFM01007199.1:0-17624 GCA_000988765.1 Achipteria coleoptrata | reverse complement strand
CAGAATTATAGCGAATGAAAAGCTCTTCGTTTATGTCTGAAACAAATAAATATAATTTTTAATCATTTAATTGATTATAACTCTTATTTTTAAATAATTGATATCTAATTTGGGTTTAAAACACTTTCGGAAAGAAATCTTTAATTGACTCACACTTAATGTCTGCAATGGAACCGATCTCTTCATTTGTCAGCGATTTTTCAAATTTGGCGACAATTTGTTTATCAAAAATATCGCTCAATATTTCAAAAATAGAGTGAAAATGCTTTCGTTTCTTAAGAAATAAGTTATCTTTTAATTACTTTATAATAGTTTTATATTTTAATTATATTTAAATAAATGAGAGATTAGTTTACTTTCATTACTTCACCCAAAATAATGTAAATCACATCAAAAGGAGTGCAAACATAGAGATCGCCCTCTAATTAGTCAAACATTTGTAAAATTAAATTAATTTCAATTGAATTAAATAAAGATTAAATTGATTTCAGACCCGAAACAACTGAATTGTCGACAAAAAATGAGCGAAAATTATTTGTTTGTTTAACGCATTCGTAAAGTTTTGAATGATTTGAATCGATTAAAAACAAGCGCTTATTCTCCTCATTATCACAATTAATTGCAACCCATTTTAATTGAGTCAAAGGCTTTGATTCATCCAAACCTTAAAATTCAATTAATAATTAATAACAAACGAGAAAAGAGTTTAATTAATATCAAACCGGAAATAATAAACACTTTTTGTGACATTTATTCAAATTAAAAAAAATCTTAATTAAGACTAAAATTGTTATAAAATTAAAAAATACGTAAAAAAGTAAACAATTTGTTATTTGTTTACAATATTTGGCGCTTGAAATTAGAGGTCAATGCAATGAATTTATCTGTTTATGTGTTTCTCACAAATTTTATAAATATTTGGTATTAAACCGTAGAGATGTCTATAGAATTGATTTAATTTATTTTATTCAATATTTATTGTGAAAAATCACAACAATTTTATGACAAAACACGTGTTTAAACCAAATTTTATTAAATTTATTTTAAGTGTAATTTTAATATTACTTTTTAACGAAAGTCTTATAAATTTGTATTAATAAAAGTGTTGTTCAGTGAAGAGAAAATCGTGGAAAATGTCGAAACGAAATCTGTTTCGAAACAGTTTATCAAAAAACTTAATGCAAATGAAATTTATGCAAAAAACTAAAGACAAAAACGAAAGGGATTTAGAAGAGGAACACAACAGAACACTCTTAGACCAAGAATACAATGAAAATATGCGAAAAGAGGGTCAGAGGTTTGTGATCGACAGTAGTTATCTCTATTGTGAACGACTCTCTTTCGGGAGAATGTCTTTCAAAGGTATGAATCCAGAGATAGAAAAACTAATGCAAGAATTAGAGGCAAAAAGTGGTGACAAAAGTGTCAAAAACGATGATTCAGTTGATGTGAGCGACGAAGAGATGACTAATAGATACACAAAATATGTTGACTCCAATGCTATGAATAGGAAAAGAAAGAGATATTCAAACAAACAAAACAATAGATCAGACAAAAGGTTCAATAAATACAACAAATAGTCGGATAAATGACATGAATTTGAGTTTTTATATAAACTTTTTCTCAACAAATGTTATGAAAAAAGAAAACAATTTTTAAATTTGCTTAAAATGATTGAATTGTTTTATGTAATTATCAGATGTTTTAGACTTAATAATACAAAATAATTTAAATAACGATAATTATTACAAATGTTTGATTCATTACTTTAATATTTAATCTATTATTTAAACAAAAACTTAAAATAAAACCTTTTTATTATACAATAATACAATATTTCGTTTGAAAATATCAGTCATCAGTGACTTTAAGTGTTTTCGCAATAAAGTCCAGCGCTTTTTGATACGCCTTTTTCACTGCCTTTCGGTCACTGGCTTTTCGGGATTCGTTTAGCTTTTGTTGATCTGTATTACTGTCAATACTTAACGGCTCTAATTTGTTGCGCGGAAGCCATTGCCTTAACATTTGATTAAAACAATATTTAGTTTTTAAATGAATGTCATAATGTTTGTGACTGACCAAGTTCGCTTCTGATCAAAGAACGACACCAAATATTGGTTATGTTTGTCCTCTTTCTTTCGAGACATCAATACATCATTCGGTGGAACAGGGATTCCGTTATCTTCTGACGAGAAATCAGTGTCCGGATTAACGATCTGTTCATTCAATTGAATTGTGTTTAGAATGGAGTAAATAGAAACTAGTAATTCAATGGTTACCAGTGCCGGATACCAGGGATAACCCGAACATTTGGCCCAAACCAAGTCATTCGGTTGTAACGGAATCTTTTGGTTCTCAATGGCAGAGATGTCTGAACGCGAAGATCGAGATCTCGGCCCTAATTAATGGAATTACAAACTATTTTAAAATCACTGAAATGAATGTCTGTTCCCATTAAAGAGAAACATACTAGCTTCTTTTTTGGTGCGCCCACTGACTCGACTACTGGTCCCCGAAGAACCCAACGATGAGAGAGAAGAGTTTGAATGTGAAGTTCCACTCGAATCACATGTTTTTGATGAAGTACTGGATGTGTGCGATTGGGAACTCTCCGAAATTAAATCTGACTCAACCGGAGAACTCACTAAACAATTAATTTATTCATTAATTTCTTTCATTATTCGAATAAATTGAGTAAAAGAGTGAACCATTGATTAATGTATGGATTGACTCACTATTTCGATAAACGCTAAAACTCTCCGTTTGAGGCATTAAAGGAAATGGAATCGTTTGATGACTCTCTAAACGAAGAGAATTAGACGTATTCTGTCTTTTGTTTGGTCGAGAAGAGGAACTTCTATTGGATCGCCTTTTTGTGCCTAAAATAATGTCATTTTTGTACATAAATAAAAGTGAACTAAAAGTCTGTGAATAATGAGTAGTCATACCCCTAACGGCTTGTTCTCTGGCAAAAGATTCTGCGGTTTCGGTGAACATATTTGATGGTTGGAGTGAGGGATCAGAGGTCACACTTTTTGAGTTATTCAGTCTTGAATTCTGGCCTTTTTTTCTTAAAGAAATACTTTTCTCAAAACCAAAATTCCCCGAATTTAGTGCCGGAGAGTTAGAGGTCAGAGAATTAGGAGATAGAGAGCCACTCAAAGGAGAGCCGCCGTTAACTTTTCTTTTATTGTTTCGAGAGTTTGAAACTTTCGGTGACTCTAAAGGGAATGCATTGAAATGTAGTTTAGAGTTAATAAATGGTTTAAATAATTCAAATAAAACGAACCATTTTTGTCATTATTTAACTTATTATTCAAAGTTTTGTCACTTTTAGTGTTTTTATTGGAACGCTTTGGAGGAGATTCTGAATAAAATTATTTTAATATTAATAATAATTTAAATGATATTAAAATTAATGAAAACCTTTTTGATTGTTAATAGAATTTTGTTTATTCGGAGAACTAATGAGTCCTTCGATTTGTGTGGAGTTAATACTCGCAGAAACAGAATTATATGTTTTTCTGCCCTCAATCTTATCGATTAAATGCGTGAGATTTGTATTGTTTTCACAGATGTCAGTCCCATCAGAATCTATACTAAAATTGTTTTGATTTTTAGTTTTCGGTGACTTTTGTTTCCTTTTGTTGGGAGAAGTGTTCCGATTATTTGTTGAGTTAAGGACAGAATTGATTTGAAGGGCATTTGAAGATACGTTCAACTGTTGTGCAGTAGTGGTGAGCGCTTGACTGGAACTGGCGTTCGTTGACTCTATTTTGTCCTTGACTTTAGCGATCTCTGCGGTTAAACTCCTGACCCGTTTAGTGCGCGAACCGCCAGACTTCTGAGATTTGGCTTTTGTCAGATTGTCTTCTAATTGCTTGAGTTTATCCTCGAGTTGTCGTCTCTCCGTTTGACAATTATTCGATACTAAAGACGAGATCTGTATTTCATTAGGGGTTGACTGCGAATGAAGTCCTGTAATCGGATTATAGATTTGCATTTGTTTTTTAGCCTCTTTTAGTAAGCCTTCTGTTTGTTCACTGAGTTTGAGGGCCGCCTTATGCCATACGGTCTCTTTAGTGTTATAGTCCGTGCAATTACTTATTATTAATTTAAAATCTCTAACAAACGATTCAAAAGAGTTATATTCATTTGAATTGATTTTAGTTCTGATTGTACTGAAATCCATAGGATTTTTAATGAAATCCAAGTAATCCGGAACCTCATCAGGACTTACCGGTTCCACAAAATACTTATTCGTGTCTTTTTGTTCGAGTTTTTCCAAAACATTTAATAAAAACACTTTCAATGGATTTAACTGTAGTTCAACTGTTTTTTGATGGAAATGAATGCCTTCTCTTTTGATTTTCTCTCGTTTTCTGATCAGTTCTACTAAAAGTCTCACTCTTTCCAAGTCTTGACGCAAACGATTCAAACACTTTAATTGTTCCCTAATTTTGATCACCTGTTCGTCGTCATCGTCTTTATGGCTCTCTTTCTTCAGATTGTTGTGAGATATCTGGAGACGCCTCAGAAGTGGCACTCCATTCCTTGACTGGCGTTTTAAAGTCCAATAACCCAATAATCGCTGCAAAAATTGATTTCTTTTAGGAATATTAACCAACGCTGCGATTCGGGTCAGTCTTTCTAAAGGAATGGTCGGAATTGAAACCACGGGAATCGCCGAACGCTTTTCGGCCAATATTTTGCGCGCTTTTTTCATCTTCTCTTTGAACTTAGCCTTCGTTTGTTTAACCCTTTGATTATCAGATCTCGAGTCCTCCTCTCCAGAAGAATAAACTCCACTTAAAACCACTCCGTTTTCATCAGTGGGTGTGTGAGCGTCACAATAGGCAGCTTTCTTGACATTAGTGACGAGACCCGAAGACGTCATCTCTTTGACGGCTTCCATTTTCATGTAAAGGCCCGCCTGTTGAGCACAAGTCACGTGAAACGCCACATAACAGTTAGCTTTGTGGCACTGAATGCAAGCGCCGACATTCCTCTGTTTGCATATATAACAGGAAAGCTTCCAACGCGCGGATGGGATGTTACCGATGCTATCAATTGGTTCCAGGAATACGGTATTTGCAAAACAGACTTCTGGTATCCAAAGGGCACACACGACATGAGACCAACGGTTGTCATCAGTTTGTTTGAAAGCTCCGCCTTTGTTTGGACACAACACACAGTCAACAGCTCTCGAAGGAGACTGAAGACATCTCCTGCAGAGCCACTGCCCTTCAGGTATATAAGGAACTCCATAACACTCCTGATGTACGGCTAAGTTACACATATCACAGAACAGAATTGCGTTTGAGTTCTGACACTCGCCATCGTTGCAAATACAACAGACGGCGTCCTCATCGATGGCCGGACCCACTTCTTTACCGCTATTCTGACTTTGGAAATATGACTCCTTTTCGAGTCTATCCATCAACAGTTCAAAAGTGTCTGCCGGCACTTCTGGGAGTCTGTCCTCTTTCCTCTTTTTGTTCACGAGATCGAGCCATGCCGTGTCCTCTTCGTCCATATCGTACTCAACCTCTTCGTCGATATCATCGATAGTCTTCTCAATATATCGATAATAAGAAGAGGACCGCTGTTTAGCATTCGGGGGGTCATAGCCTTCGATCACTCGAAACGAGGGTTCGGGAAGTTTTAATACTGAGGGAGTGTTTGCCTTTTCATTGGTTGGAGTCATTTGTTTGCTTTGCATTTCTTTCCTCCCTTTACCGCACTTTCCATTTCTATTCTTCCCTTTACCAGTCTTTGCATTCTTAGCACCGGCTGTTCCAGTGTTTGGAGTCGAGGGCTGCGATTCGATACACTTTTTGTTCTTATTATTCATTAACTCATTAACACTATTATCCAATGAAGTGATGGTTCCGTTCAGTATTGAGTCTTCGGTATCGGTTCCGTCCAAAAGTATGATATCTAAGGGTTCGTTGATATTAATTCTGTGGACTTTGCCATCGATGTCGACCTCAACGAGTCGTTGTGCCTCAGCATAAGTCAACGCTTCCCTATTATTAGTCTTCAAGAAGTCTGGCGGTGATGGAGACCGACCGACTGACCGGTGATGCCATTGACCTCTTTTACGGACCGCTTCAGGTGTTTGGTTGCCATCCATTTGTCTGTTGTTTATGTGATCGAAATTATATAAATGAAATCTCATTCCGACGTAAGTCTTGTAAACTTTTTGGCATTTTTCAAAGGGACAGACATACGGAGGTTTCGTCGCTTTTATATTCGACAAAAATGACTTAATATCAAAGTCCTGAACCATTTCCGGTATTTGTTATATCACTTAATGTCAAACCACTTCTTCGCTGCTTTGGATCTAATTTTCTTCATTTAATTAGTTTTGACTGAAATCCAAATAAAAACCAAATAAAAGACAAATCAATCGTTAAATTATACAAACCATTGATTTTAACCATCAATTCATTGTCTAAAACCTCAACAACTCTTTGAGATAATAATTAACGCAAATAATTGTTTTATTAAACCATTAATTGTTTGACAAACAAATTGAGAAAATATATCACAAAATAATAAAAACTGTTTTTAAAGTGATTTTAATGAAAACTATCGGTTAATAAATAAAATTACAGAAAAGTAGTGTAAAAATATGAGACAAATATTGTTTAATCATTTAATTTGCGGTCAATTAATTCAATGTATTATAAATTGGTTTAAAATAGAGTTAATATAAATCTAATATTTTGTTCTATAATTTAAATTAATAGAGATTTTAAGCGACAATACATACAAACAAATGCACACAAAATGGGTTTCAATTATACGACTCAAACGATTCAATGAATGCGAACTCAATTGAGTACTATTTTCGTACACATTTTGTTCTGATATTTCCATTGGATTTAATGTCAAAATTTCTATAAAAGACGAGAATCTGAGCGCAAAACCTAAAGAGCGGTTCGAATGCGTTCGAAGTGTTGGGAGTTTTCGCTGACAAACACTAAACCGAATGAGAGTTTGGTGTGAAAGTGGGCGGAGACTAAAGTGGACTCAAAGGAGTGAATGTATTGCCTGACGTCATCTCACGACAAATGACTGTCAGCGCCACCAATAGTGGCGTTGGAGTCACTGCTGACTCAGCGGTAGAGTGTCTGCACTGAAACTAGTGATGAGAAGGACTAACCATTTGACACAACTTTGTTTGAGAGCTCACAACTAGTGCTCTGAAAAACTGGTGAGAAGTGAGAAGTCGTTTGAGTTTTTGTTCCAATACTCACAACAATAAACACAATTTGACGCCATTTGCCCACTATTTGGGTCACAACTCTCACCACTCAAAACATACTTTCAGAGGTGAGTCCCGACGACCCAACTCTTAAACAAACTCTTTATTTGCTGTGAATTTTGTTTCGGTTTTCAATTAAATTAAAATAAATGTTTGAAAATATGGAGAATTTGCGATAAAAAATGGCGTTCAGTCACGGCTTCCCTGTCGTAGTCACGCAATACGTCACTCACGAACTCCACCACATTTGAGCCAATCATACATTCATTGCTCTTTTGGCGCTATTTTTCAATCAAACTTTTAATCAAAACTTTTAAATATTTTTGATTTTAATTTCTTTTTTTAGATTTGATCTCAAACTCAACTCAACTCAAGAAGTGGTCATTCATTTGAACTAATATTTAATAAATTTAAAACTTAAAAATATATCAAAAATGCTTTATTTGGAGGACTATTTGGAAAGTATGAGCACTAAGTCTGTCCTAAATTATTAAAAACATTTTGAAAAAATTGATTTTAAATTAATTTAAAACTCAATTAAAACAAAATAAAAAGATTAATAAAAATGAAACGATTGAAGGAATGCATGCATTTTATGATTGATATTATATATAAAACTTGATATTTGTTGACAAAAATTGTTTATTAATGCAATCAATTTTCATATCAATTGCATTCAGTGATCGAACACTTACCACAAGAACTCAGAGATCGGTTTACAGAAATGCGTGAAATGGATCTTCAAGTTCATAGTAAGAGACAATATATTCCTTTACAATCAGATACTCTTCTATTTTAAACCAATCTTTCAATTGATATCAAATTTAATGACTTTTAGATTAGTTATTGTTTTTAGAAATAAATTCTTCGAAATATCAGTTATTTGGAGAAAATGAATGAAGTTTTCACTGAAATTGATTTAATTGAATGAGTAATTGATTTCTTTTCATGGAACCGATAGACGCAATGGACAACTTAGAGGAACAGAGCAAACAATTCTTCAGTAACGCGAAGAACATGAGATCAGAGCAGAGAGACATCGAATACGACAAAATAAAACAGGTTTTGTTCAGAATTTCAAAAAATGGAAATAATTTAAAGGTTAAAGTATTGAACAAAAAACTGGTCAATACTTATAGGACTACTATAAAACATTAGAAGACGCGGAGGAAAAGGTGTCGTTAGCCAATCAAATATACGAATTGGTCGATAAATACCTGAGACGTTTAGATCAAGAGTTGCAAAAATTTAAGATCGAATTAGAAGCCGATAACTCAGGCATTACTGAAATCTTAGAGAGAAGTCAGTATTCTATCAATTATTCTGACCTTTTATTTAATAAATTGTGACAAAAGGGTCGTTAGAATTGGATAATCCGCCGCCAATTGCTGTAAATCACGTGAGAGAGAAGAGAAAGTATACGTTTCATAACAGCGTTAACGCAAATAACACTTCCTATTCGAGCCCAAACCCGGACAGACCTCATATGGCGTCCACATCAGAGAAACTCCTTTCCACTATCGCTCAAGAAGTATATCGGGGGTCAGCACCGAATGCGAACGCCATATCTGGAGGAGTGATCACCAGTTCTAACATAACATCGAATCGTCTCAACTCTAATGCTTTCACTCCATTATTAGCTGTCGTTAACGCAAATAATGCCAATCATCCGAACGGCAGTAGTTCTACCGCTAACTCACCGCTCATACCTTCAAATTCATCCCTTTCTGCACCCGATAAGAGCAGTACATCTGCCGCACCACTACCTCAAGGCTCGTTTCGGTGCAATTTGGGTAACACTGCTATCGCAGCGGCCGCTTCGCAGGCGATCGCAGCCACACAACAGGTATGCCATTGATTTGAGTGACCACTGACTGACTCTTATCTACGGCTCAGATGCAAATGGGGAGACGAACCGCTAGTCTTAAGGCTAGCTATGAAGCCATTAATTCGGGGTTTAATAACATTTATAACTTTAATCCATTGCGAGACCACTCACTCAACAACTCAACTAATTCTGAGCCAACAATTCGTTCGTCAAATAATACTTTAGGTTCTTATGGCTATGACTTGAATTCAAGCCAGAAATCGGGTCAGTCGTCGGGAAGGGCTAATAAAAGGAGCAGAACTAGTCAATACGGCTCTGACTCCGCCTCCAATTCACACATTTCGGTCAACAGTATCTTCGAAGAGAATAGTTCTGAAGCGGTGACCGATAATTTGGGTGCACCCGACTGGACATACGACCCAAATGAGCCCCGATATTGCATTTGTAATAACGTTTCCTACGGAGAAATGATTGCTTGTGATAACGAAGAAGTATTGATCACATGTTTTCATACCTTTATTTATCTGATTATTGTCTGTTTTAGTGCCAAAAAGAATGGTTTCATTACGGATGCGTTGGTATAACTCAATCACCAAAAGGGAAGTGGTATTGTCCCGACTGTTCTGATAAAATGAATAAAAGGAAGGGACGTAAAGAGAGGTCATGAGGTCAACCTTTGATGAGTTGAATAGGATATTCAAATTGTAATCAATTGTAATCATAGTTATAACAGTTTTGTTAAATTTTGTTTCTCTCAATTTGTGATCAATTTTCGATTCAGTTTATTGTTATTAATAATAAAAAATAAATTATTAATTAATTCAATGACATATCTATTCGTTGTTCAACTGATAGACCACATCATCACTCGAGTGATCGCTTGAGTGGTCCGATAACATAAGCATAGCGTCGTCCAAACCGTCTGATTCTCCCGTTTCCGAGTCGTTGCTGTGGTCGACATCACTTTCATCGCCCGATTCGTCTCCATTTTCCAAATCAAAGTCATCGGTGGCGTCGATGTTGTCGTCTTCGTCGGTGTCTTCATCTGCCACTTCATTCTCTTCTTCCTCCTCGTCCTCATCGTCTTCTTCGTCGTCCTCTTCCTTTGAGCGCCCGATTTCGAAAAGTCGGGCCACACTTTCGTTAGCGAAGGCGTCCCTATTGTTTTGGTTCTCTACTAAAGCTATATAACAATCGCCCGGATCTACAGCCAAATCATAAATACTACGCTTGACATCAATGGTCGCAATACTCGAATAGTCAAAAGCATCGAATGTACGGAAAGAGGAACCAAAAGGACTCTTAGACTGTTCCTCTTCTTCGGAATTTTCCTCTTCGAATACCGCTATAAATATTTGTTTTAATAAAAAGTGTTTAAAATTATTTTCTATGAATACCTCCGTATATAACGTCTCCGATATTATTGAATTTAATTCGACACTAAATTTAAGTATTTATTTATTTAATTATTTGTCTAAAATTGAAATATAATTCAAAATAAAGACCTGATCTAAAGCGGGAACGGTTTTCAAGAGATGGAATGTTTTGATGTCCCACTAAATCAATAAATTAATGGTTCAAACATTCAAACAATTGATATAAAGTAGTAAAACATACGATTTCTGAATTGGAAAGGATTTCCTGACCGTTTGGATGGAAAACACCGTTAATGTGTTGATTAAATTTATCAAATTTATGGACAGGCGTTGCACTCCTTAGATCCCAAAGAACGCCATCATTTAAGATCAGATCATCGGTTGGATGAAATGTAGCCCTATTTTTGACGTAACGATTGGACAGATTCTCGTCCTGATAGGTGTGTACCATTTGACCCGTTGTCAAGTCATATAACTAATCAACAGAAAGACATCTAATCTAATCTAATAAATGTATATAAAACAACATACGTGTGCCGCATAGTCTTTAGTACCCAACACTTTGTCCTGAGTTTGTTTACCGAACTCTACGTAATAATCCTCACGAAAGGGAAGTCTTCGAAAAGAGTAAGAATTAAATTGAATACTAAATAATTGATTTCAATAAATACTTCATTTCAAAGACATCAGTGAATGTCCACAACGCAGACAATGGTTGGCGCCATAGAGAGGAGGTTAGTATTAATTTTCCGTCCTTTCAATAAATAGATTAATAACTCAATAAACTATCTCTGGTTTAGACTCACTCGTGAGGGCTCGATATGCGTTATTTCTGACTCATGACACGAATAGGTGGCCTCAAGCTATCCATTAGTTAATAATTAATAAAACCTCAATAAAAATGAGTTATATTTATGGACTTACAGTTCCGCTGTGGAGGTTAAATGCAGCCAATTCTCCACTGAGAGTTCCCAAGAAGAGGAACTGATCCACGTACTGGACATAACAATTGGCTTATATGACAATCATTTAATAGACAATCAAACAAAACTCACTGAAAAAGCACAGCTCGAGAAACTACTGGACGATTCTGGATCTCTGTAGGAACGGATGGGACGAAATCTGCTATAAATGAATTTACGGTCCATTTTAGAGCCGTAATGTCCACCAAAACGAGGAAATATAGACCGCCTTTGAATACGTGTAGTGATATTATGTGGCGCCGAATCCCTATTTAATGGTTCCGGACATCTGTGAGGTGTAAACAAATCAAATGGAGGACAGGTCACCACTGGATTCTTGCAGAGAGCGTGTTGTTTACGGAGATATTCTGTTACGATTGAATCTAAGGATATGGAGGACACCACTTGTGATGACTGACTGCTCGACATTTCAGTTAGTTTTTTGATTATAGGAGATGAGGGGTGAGTCGTTGACTGAAGTTTTCTAACACTTAACGGATTTTTTAGAGAATTTTTCACATTTGACCGATGAATACGAATGGGAACACCCGAACACTGAACGCTCGATGAAAAACTCGCACTTTGAAGACTAGAAGGGGTGCCAATACTAGTATTGTTTATCACAGGAGACGAAGTACTCGTAGTATTACTGTTTACCACCGATAATGTGTTTGGAAGAGGGGCTGTCGATATGGGACGTGACTGACAAACGATAAGTAATTTGTGTTTAATTTTATAATATTTAAAATACTTTAAGACTAAAAATTGAGTAAAAACTTACGACTCTGTTGTGCGATACAGGAGTGGTGGGCCACAAAATGGGTACATTCCTAATTGGATTGACAGTTGGAAGATCTGCTTCTGTGTGCAGCAATTGTGCAGTTTTTGATAAACCCTTTTTAATCAAATGATGATAAATAAGTTGTAATAATTCCTTTTCATTGAATTCAATGCGTGTCTGTGCGACCACTTCTGCCTTTAATTTGAAATATTTTATTAAAATCTATTTCAATGAAAACCAAATAATACTCACTTTACTTATGTTTGCAATAGAAGTCTCTAAGTTTGTGGCCACCGGAGCGCCGGTAACTCTTTCAATAAGTTCGATACAATGTTTGCAAAATTTAATGTGTTCTGTCCTCTTGTCCTGAAGAATAGGTTCTTTCATCAATGACTGCAACTGTCCATTCGTAAAGAGGGGTAGTTTTGAAATAATTTGCTTAACGGTTTCACTCCGGGCGAGACCACAGAGAGCTTTACAACTGAGTGCTCTGATAGAGTCTGCATCAGTTATAGGAGTTTTAACCGTTAAAAGGTTGAGTAAAATCATAATTCCATTATTAGTTCGGACACAATTCCACATTTTTGTTAACAAATCCTCTCCACTTCTGAATGACCTCTTCTTCGCACTTCCGCCGCATAGACGAGCGATTGAACCCCCGATTCGACTAATTGGTCCGCACACACAGTTTATTATGACATTTAGAGCAGACCGTTGACAGTCGGGATCCGCCACTATCTCTCCCTCAGCCGCCGCCAAAATAATTCTAAATTAAATTATTGTTCATTAAATGAGAGACAAGTGATGAGTGAATACCTGATGCCAACAGTATTTTGGTTGTCTTCCCCTACGGGTACGTTTTCACACAACACATTCTGAAACTTTGGAGTAACACTACAGACAACCAATACATCCAAAGCACTCCTCACAGCTTCAGCTCTAAATTTAAATACAAAATTAAAAATCGATTCTAACTTTGAATACAAGGACTCACTTTCCGGTGAAATTCCAGTCAAAAGAGACGGCAATCAATTGTATTAAAAGCTTAACTCCACTCAATTTTAAGAGTTCGTCGACGGGTTTCCAATTGATTCGTATCGGCATTAATTCGAGAAGAGTTTCAACCCTTTCCATAATAATATCATAACTATAACGACTTGACTTATAGGGCGGAACATTACTATCGATCGAGTCTTTAGCAGTGGATTCAAAACTAGAAGACGATCGGCGCAACATCTCTGCCTCAACCAGAAGGTGTGCCTCATAATAACGCTTTAGAGCAACACAAACGTGTCGAGCGTTCTGTCTCTTTGTGAACAACTCATCCTCAGTGTATTCCGTCTCATCAGAAAAGATGTCCAAAAGAAATATCTTTAGATTAGAATAAAAAGTATGAGAAAAGTATAGAATCAATTGAAATGATGAGTGAATACCACATTCAATAGTTTTCTGAGTCCGTCCTGACTGTCAAACAACTCCAAAATCATTCGAAACGAAAAACTTAAACTGAAAAACATCGTTGCGTGACATCTACTCGAGTCATGAGAGCACTCGAGTAACCACAAGGCATAGGCCACCAAATCGTTCAAAACGTGTTTCGGCAAAAGACATATCTTTAGAGACAATCAATTGTTTAATAAATTGATATTAAAGCCAATCAATACCTTTTCCATAGCGTCTTCATTATATGCCAAATAATAGAGACAAATGGATACACCGGTGGCCGCCACAGACGGTCGGTATATCTGAAGTAATTGCTGTAATCCTCCGGCGTTTAGGAATTCTAACGCAAACTTCTTATGACATAAAAGAGATGCCAAATACTGAGTGAACAGAAATAAAAAGTCAATAATTTATTCCAAATAATTAAATGAATTTAATTTAAGACATACTTTAAGCGCATCGAAAGCGAGTCTAATGTCTCTATTTTTGGTCAAATCGATGTAATGCATAATCAAAGAGAGAGCGTTGTGTTCAAAGACAAAACACAGCATTTCCTGATAGTCACCCATTGGTGTCAAGTATTGTAAAATAAATCTTTGTTTCATTTCTTCAGTCAAAGGATGCACTTTAGAGCACCCAATCATATATGGCTCGACTTCAGCCCAACTACTATTCGAACACTCGCTGTTATACGTCGACGGAGAGAGTGCTGGAAATGTAGGACTCGAAAGTCGACGCCTTTTATTCATATCTGGAGAACTGGACTGAAGGGTTCGTTTAGGTTTGTGTAGAGATTCGCTCGAATTGTCACTCAAATCTGTTTTTGATTTGGAACTGCTTTTGGATGGACTCAAACTATTATTATTCAAATGAACGAATGGCCGATCGTTTAAATGATTTTCATTGGTTTCTATTCTTCGGTTTCGGAGTTCTTTCAGTCGTTTTAACATAATTGGCAAAAGTCTTGCGTTTTGGTCCTTAGAATTGGTTGCGATGTCCTGTACTTCCATAGCGGCGGCTAACAGTCCGGTTGCGTAAGACTGTAAGGGGTCGGCAGCACTTTCAGCCCAATTAAACAAACGCTGGACTAAACCCTCCTTTAAATTAATAAAATTTACTTTAATTATAAGAAATGATAGAAATGTAAAAACCGTTTCATTAAAGACAACTGAAGTCTCTAAACCGGGCAATATATCCAGCATTAGACGACAGGCAGCGATGTGTAGGTCAGTGTCGTCCCTATGCATCACGTAATCATTGACTAACTGTTTATCAAATAAATGATCAAAAGTTTAATAATTAAAATAAATGAATACTTTATTCATAAAGTCGTCGTTTCTGAACAGAGTCTTCAGAACGATTCCGAGCGAACAGTCAGGTCTGGCCCGACTGGGGTGTCGGTCATCAAAGGGGTCGGGATCCATCTTCAGATACGCCTCCGTCTCCTTCTCCACTAATTCCGATATACTATCAAATAATAAACACTTTTAATATTTTCAACAAATTTATAATTAAATGAAATACCGATTAAGAACTGGAATCACTTGTTCTGAACTTCTGTTATCTTTTTGCCAATTGTCTAACAATTGGTTTAATTGAGGAATACTTTCGAGTAAAGCCATTATCTTATGATATCTTATGGTAAACCCAATTGTTTTTTAAAATTATTTACAATTTATTTAAAATTAAAATTAACTCAAAATTTGGTTTAAATAACAAATAAAAAAACGAAAGAAAAATCTCTTAATTTTAAGATTAAAAGAGAGTTCAAAATTAAATCATTTATTAATTGATTTTAATTAACATAAAACTCATTAATAAATTGAATGAAAATAATAAACAATTATTTAATGAATTGTTTTCTTAAAAGAAATTAATAAAAATAATAACGAATTGAAAGTAAACCCAAAATCTCTTTTCTCTTATATTTTGATCCAAAGTTTTTCTCAAACGTAATGTTAATTGACTTCAATTCAACTCATTTTCAAAACAAACGTTACGTTTGATTAGAAATAATCATTTAAATCGATTTCACTGAAAACTCACTGAAAACACACAGAATTTACATATTTTTGTTTTAATAATTATTTTTAAGTTTATTATTATTTTATTTATTAATTAATTTAAGCCAAATGTTCGGCAAAACACGTTTTGATGGCATAAACGGCGTTGAATTGAATGTTGTTCTCAGAGCGCAGGCGTTAACCCTCTGAGCATTGGCTCACTATTTATTGCAAACTTTTCAATATTTATTCGATTTCTATTCCAAACTAAACTTATATTACGATTACCTTTCCATACAATTATTGCATTTAATTAGTGTTTTCTATGATAATAATTGACTCATTTGCTTGTTTAGTTTAAATTCATTATTTTATACTCAATTCTTTAATTCTCTACTAATTTAATGAATTATGAACTTTTCATATTAATTAATTAGAATTTTATAATATAATCTAGTATAATTGATATAATGTTATGAGATCTCTGGAGGCTGGAAAATGACCTAGCATATATAAATTAATGTTTACAAAAGGTTGCCCTCACTGGGCGCCTTCAAACCCTCTCCCTTTCCTCTTCTTAAATGGAATTATGCCAAAATGGGGGTAACTTTTTAATTGTGTCCAAGAATTTTGTTTTATTCCATATTTAAATATAATCTACAAATTATTGTATGCTTTTAATTGATCTCAAAATGCGATTTTATTTACCTAAAACGCGGTTTTATACTCCTATTCAGACTGTCCAGCTCATTTTATGGACGACCGGGACATTAGTGGAAATTTTAGGAAATTAATGAAATGTTCCCAGAACATCAATGCAATTGAATTGGTTTTAATGACTTTTAAAATTGATTTGTGGCACCGTTTCGGGACAATCCAAGCAGAGGAAAAAATGAACTTAACCACTATTCTGGAGAAATTCTAGACTTGAACTGACGTCTAATTGGTGGGGAAAGTCGCTGCAGTAGAGCTCATATATTTGTAATATGAATAAGAAATACCATTTAAGCTTTAATTCACTTAAAACAGTAAATTTCTATTTTAATTTAGTTTAAATTTTATTTGTTTTAATTAAACAAGTTGAAAATTTAGTTTAAGTTGTTTTAATTTAATTTTATAAATATTTTCTATAACTGAGTTATACTATAATTTTCTCTAGCAATTAGTTATAGTTAAGTTCATTTTGTTCTCTGAATCCAGGAAAAACGGGGATAGTCTGGTCAGTCTCCTATTGTTTCTAATAATTAAAATTAAACACTTCAGTCAAAACTCTGTAAGTCATACTCTTTATTATTCGAACACCTCTTAAAGTTGAACATACAGTTTACGAAATAACATGATAGAATAAATAAATAAGTTTAACAATTATTTTATCAAGGTTATCGTTGGAATTTTTAAGTGAAATTTTTATCGATTATTTATTGGTTATTATTGTTTCAAAAAAGCATTAGAGTTTTAAACTCACCTTGCTATTTTTTAAGATTAAGCAATTTTAAAAAAGGGAAGAAAACCCCAGTTGATAATTGACGTATCACCATGTAACTTGAAAAATCCTTTGAATATTTTAAAAATTTCAAAGCTATCTTGTTTATAATTAAAAATAGAAAAAAGCAATTTCTAGGTTTTTTGATTGGCATGATAGTTTTAGAATGGTAGTTGAAAATGTATGAATTGCGTACCTCAACTAAAAACATGATATTTTGAAAAATAAGCAAGATAATTTTGATTAGGTAAATGAATATTAAACAAGAAAAAATTTGCTAGAATTTCAATTCTACACTGTTCTCCGCTCAACAGCAAACCGCTGAATATACTACAAGAGTTAATCTTAATCCATTTTACACTATAAAAGGTAGAAAGGAATGTGTAAACATGTGCTATTATAGGGTGTTATTTGGTCAAACATTACAAGCAGTGTTTAGCTAAATCGGTAGGAAGATGTTTTGTAAGAAAAACAA
>LBFM01007192.1:3904-17644 GCA_000988765.1 Achipteria coleoptrata | reverse complement strand
CAATTTTTATATAAAATAACCGAGTTTACGAGATTTCACCATGTTCAACTCAGAAATTTTTGCTTTAAAGGCTTGAAAAGGTTCAATACTTCAAGCTTGTCAGCCGTCTCTGAGGTAATCTGTAGTTTTTGTGACATACCTTTTGGATAAACCATAAATAAAACACATGTTTTTAATAAAATAATAATTTGTTTGTAAACTATTTTGAATCAATTAATTGGTTTAAAAATAGTTAAATAAAAATAATTAAAATTATGTATCGCTTCAGAAATCATAGATTAATAAAATTATATTCAAATGGCATTCAATCACTTCTAAGACAAACTAAAAGACAGCGAAATGTCACCATTTGTTCATTGAATTATTCGACCCAATCGGTGGACATCACGAGAACCGTTAATATAAACACAGTTTCGGGTATTTTATCGTCACTTAAATTGAAATTTTAATTTAAACCATAATTTTTATATTTAAAGACAATTTGCGAGAAAAAAGATTACAATCACTGAAACGGAGCAACACTTCTGGTGAATACGATATCTTAAGCGATGCGATCATCAAATCGACGTCTATTGAAGAACTAATGGATTTGATTACATCTCACGTTAATGTCATGAATAACAGACATCTGTCGGATGTGTTTGAATCGCTTTACGATATTCTTCGACAGAATAACCATTCGAGTGATGATTGTCTTAAAGTATTGTCTTCACAACAGTTTTTCCTTTTAAGTAATCAAACGGTAAAACGGATGCGATTTTTTCAAATCCGAGAAATCATGACAACACTTAAATGTCTCATTTCTTTAAACGTATCGCCGAACACAACAATTATCCAAAGTTTACTTCAGATGACCCGACAGTTAATTAATGACTTCAATATCAGTCAATTAATTTTCTTAGACTTTCTTTTGAATAAGCAATTGACGGACAGAAGAGAAGATTTGGACGAAAATCGTATGAATTAATGTCTTTTATTTATTTTGTAATCAATTGATTGTTATCTGATCTCTTCAGTTGAAACTTCTTCGGCTGCTGAGACGAAAGTCACACGAAAACAAGTGATTCCATTATTAGAAGCACTGAAGTTAGCTCTTCCTCTGGTTTTAGAGCTTAAGATTGAGAGGAAAGAAATTGATTTCGATGACACCGAACTTATCTGTAAATGTCTTCGTATGGCATCAAAACATAATCTGAAAGATTCAGTAGTAAACCGATTGATAGATACTATCAATCGAGGCATTCAAGAGTTGAGTGTCAGTCAAATATATTCAGTGATGGCGTCATTGATATCACTCACAAATATAAAGAGTGATAAAAACTCGCTTTCAGTTTCTGCGGATAGACTTCTTAACAAGTGTTTGGATAAAGTGACCGAATCAGGAGTAGGTCTGCCCACTTCCATTCACCACAATCTTGTCCTCTCTCTTATCTTAGGCAACAGAAGTCGACGCACTTTTTATCACAAAGGGTTGTATGAAATGGTGGCCAACTATATAGTTCAAAACCAAAGCAAATTTGAAGACAAACCAATAATGGCTGTTTTGTGGGCACTCACGAGAAAGTACCATGTCCACTATGGACTACTAGACCTAATGGCACAAAAAATTTCTCTTCGAGATCCGGATCTCATCGATAGTGATAAAGCGTCGTTCACTAATATATTACAGGCTTTCGCTCTGCCCTCTAATTATAGACCAAATGAATCGAATAATTTAATGGTATTTGAAAACATCTTAGACTCAAATCACGTAAAACTGTGTAAACAACAAAAGACGACACATTTATTATTCAAAATCTTAAAACACTTCTCAATTCTTAACTATTATCCAAAAGAAGAGATAAAAGATTGGATTACAAGCCATTTGGAGGCCGCGCTCTCCAATTCAACGCTTTTGAATTTGAGACTTGAATTTCTAGAGAATATTCTTTTGTTATATCAAGGATTGTGTCTCGAATCTGATTTCACTGATTGTGAAGACTTGAAACAAATATTGAAACCTTTAGTGGAAGAACTAAATGCCTATCATTACAAGCTATGGTCAGACACTTCCAAATCAAATACTTTAGAATTTGCATTAAGTCAGGGTTTAGGCGGTAAGCAATTCGTCGCTAATAATGTTTTCACAAATTTTGGTCATTTTGTGGACCATTTAATTATTATGAGGAAAGGGGGATATCCCGTGAGTATAATTAAAGAGAAGAAACCGATGTATATCTCAGAGTTGGAAGTCCCCAATGATTCTAAATTGTATGCAAATCTATTGTATTAATTGTTTGCCTAAAATTGAAATCAATATAATTTGTTTGTCACAGAATCGGAATAATCCCTTTGACTGCAAAAGATTACTGTCGCGAACCTGTCATCAGAAAAGGAGAGACTGATTTCAGGCTCAGAACACTTCGCAAGTCTGGAATGATTACAATACCCGTATGTTATCCTCTCATTTCATTTACATTTGATTTGAATAAAATATTTGTGAATTTCAGCTCAATTTAGATGATTGGGAGGCGTTGACAGAAATTGAAAAAATACCGTTTATTATGAGAGAAATCCATTCAAATTTCGAGGATAACCTCAATTGAATTTCTTTTTAGACATTTGATTTAGTATTCAATATATAGTTATTTCATATTTTATTTTGAAATTTAAAATAATATTTTAGTCAAATAATTATATAAATAAAAAACATTTTTAATTCAAAGAAAAATTTCTGATTAAATATAACACAAATTTCAATAAATATTATTTAATTCAATGATTTATAAATTAAACTCATAACCAATTCAATGAATATAGCTAGAACAATTTGCGCATAAGTAGTGAGTATTGAGCAAGCACCAAAACTTTTACATTCCATTCCATTTAATATCTTATATTTGATTTAATCTAAAAATTATGTAATATTTTTGTTATTTAAATCATTTTCAGGAATTTATTTTTCAAATTATTATTATTATTCTATTCATAACTAAAAGCATTTAAATCTAGTTTTCAGACATCATTTTGTGAGTAAATGTGCAGAAATTGCATATTAAAAGAGAGCACTTATTTTACATTAAAAACAGTTCATGTAATCAATAAAATTGACACAAAGTATAGCAAGAAATTCATTTATTCACTAAAATATTTTTGTGATAAATATTTTATAAATTAATTGAATTAAATAAAAATGTTTCGTTCATTCGTTGAAAACAACAATAATATTGAGACTAAAAAACTTTAAGCATTAAAATAATGAGAATAACTGGAAATCAATTAAACATTTTTCTAAAATAAATTAATAATTGAAATGTTTATAAATTTGTTGTTTTTTGGCACAGAATAATTGAATTCTGTGTTGAATTCAGTCCATCAGATGAGTTGTAGACGTATTTCTTGCAGAACAGTCATCGATTGCAGTGAAAGCAGTTTTTCATAGACTTAACTCATATTTATAAACAGTGAAAGAGTAGAGGCTTTGCGAGCAATACATTACTCAATAGAAACACATCGACTAAAAGACATTTTAGTTTATATGGTTTTTAGCTTAACATTAGCTCTCAGTTTAACTTCAATTCATTTATTTTCATCCAAAATATTTGATAATTTGGTCAAAAAAAAACTCACCGATGAAATTATTTTGAATATAAACAAACATTTTCTCATAAATTGTGTCAAATTGTGTCCATTAATTAAATATATATATACTTAAGTATATATATTTGAGATCAAATGCCATCAAAAGCTGAAGACATTCTCAAAGGATTCAAAGTGTGAGTAAACAAAAGCTATTAATAATTAGTTTAATAATTAAAATAAAATATAATCTCAGAAATTGGATGAATTTAAGAGATGCCGACAACGGAAAGATTATTTGGGAGGAAAGTACTGATCTGTAAGTCATTTATTGAACTTTTTATTGATTTTTTCGGTTCATTTGTTTTGTTATTTTTCAGTTCAAAACCAGATAAAGAACACGAAGGTATCACTCAATTGATAGGATTGACATACGAATTGATTTTAATTGATTTAATTAATTGTATGGACAGCACGAGTGCCAAAAAGTATACTAAAATGTAGAGCTGTTTCCCGAGAAATCAACTTCTCTTCAGTGGAACCGATGGAAAAGTTTCGTTTAGAACAGAGGGTTCTCTTCAAAGGCAAATGTCTCGAAGGTTTGACTCAATTTACTAATCAATAAATTATTGATTTAATCAATTATATTAACCACAAAAAGAATGGTTCTTTGAGTTCGGATATGTGATCCCCAACTCAACCAATACCTGGCAGTCGCTGATAGAGGCGGCGCCCGAGTCTCAGATGATGCCCGCAAATGTCCTCAAGTAATGCAAATCACTTTTATAGTGAATATTGAAATTAATTATATTATTCTCCAATTAGTGGTAATGTCATAATAGAGACCAAATTCTTCGACGACGACCTATTAGTCAGCACTTCGAAAGTCAGACTATTTTACGTTTGAAGACTTGTTTTCTTTTGTTAATAATTAGACACAAAGACATCGTTATTCAGACATTGATTTTCGGGTCATTTATTTCACTTCTCTTTACTCATCACTTCATTCCAAAACCAGTTCCGTATTTATTGTGATTTCAAAACAAAATATTTATAACATTTAATCTATAAATCTATCGAATAATTGTTCAAAACGTTGTTTGGAGTCATTTTTGAGACAATTTTCTATTTAATATCTACTCTTAATATACAATACATATATTTATCATTTGTTTTGTCGCTATTTTCAAATAATAGTTAAGTTTTTGACTTAAACTTCAATGAAACCCCAATTTTGACAATAATTTCTTGAATTTCAATTCAAATTTTCTCTATTCTATAGTAATATTGTTTATCAAAACAATCTGAAGGGAAACCATATTTTTTCAATTGATTGATGAGTGAGTCCTCACTGAGGACTACTATTTTAATTAATAACAAATAATTAATTATAAATTAAATTTAAACACTGAGTCTATATTAATAAGTTTTATGTGTAAAAAGTGAATAAGTTTTTGAACCAATTAATGCACTTTTCTCTCAATTCTGAGCTATAATTCAGACACATTATTGAATTCAACAAAAGTTCATATATTTTACAAAAATTGTATAAAATTCGAGTGTTTCCCCAAAATTGCTATCAATTTATCTGTTATTTTATGCAATAAATCCTCAAAAGAATAATAATAATAATAATAATAATAATAATAACAAAATATAAGACCATATAATGACAACGAAAGACATTTAAAATTCAAACAAAACTAATATTTATTGAATTGTATTTAAATCAAGAGTTGATTCACACAAAACTGTAAAATGTATTAGAATTTCGTGATTTTTAACCCTTTTTTGTAAACGACTAATAATAAGACTGTTTTGCCCTAAAATTTCATTTCTATTATTTATTTAATTATTATATTCACAAAACTAACAATTTTTAAAATTTCATTCAAAATTGATTAGAGAATGAAATTTAGCGATCGGTTGGGTTTCCTCCGTCGGAGAACAAGTTCTCGTCGGCGACGAAATCCTTCTGACCGGTCATATGGTCTCTCAGGTATTTCCATTCTTCGCGTTCGAATCTTAATTGGTAGCCATCGACGGGTCGATAATACCAGGACTTGTAGTCACTCCTGTATTTCATAAAATTCCTGACCATTTGTTCCACTTGTTTAAGGATTATTCTCTCAGACTCTTCGCTAAAATAGGATACAAATCCCTCGTAATCGATACGTTTGTCACGAATTAGATATCTGGCGAAGAATCGGGACACAGGACTCTAATCATATGACATATTAATCATTAAAATCTACATTTTGTGGCATTTAATCAAATACTTTATAGTATTCCCAGTGTTTTGGTTCATATCCTTCAGGTATTTCCGTGAGTTCTGCGGGTCCTATCACTACATTCACATAAGTGGTAATCACTGTCAGAGGGATTACACCCAACAGTGTATAGAAATGGATAAAATCTTTGAATTTGCGCCACTGGAAGACCGACGGTCTCATTGGGAACTCTCCCTCATGAAATGCACGCATAGGAACACTCATATCTCCACAAATCCACAATAAATCATATATTAATATATTTTAAATCTTATCGATTACTTACTTTTGGTTATTCGGGGTATTAATTGTAATCTATTTAAAGTCCTTAAAGCACTAAAAACAGCCATTTTTTGTCCAAACTTTGAAGATATCGTAATAAAGACCTAAAGATTGAAAATCAAATGAAAACATATCACTGAAAGTCATGACATCTGTGGAGACATTTGTTTATGTTTTCAAATATTAATTTTTAATAACAAAAACAAAACAATTAAATCATTTTTTGGTTAAATTTAATAAAATATTAGATTTCAACCAAAAGTATTAAAATCATTTGAATTATTTGATAATTATATCACTTATTGTCGATTGGTTTGGAGTAAAACAAATCTAAAGAAATGGATTTATTGGGATCTATATTGGGTTCAATGCAAAAACCACCGAAGACTAAGTCAAGCGAAGAACAATTGTTGGCCAAAAGTAATCGATATCTTAATCTTAATCTCGTATTTAATTTCTTTTCATTCAATGGTATTACAGAACAAAACGAAAAGTTTAAGAAAATAAAAGACGAGGAGAAGAGACAAATGAAGTTATTTCGCGAAGAAGTGATCCATTTTTTTGAACCACTCTTTGAATCAATTGTTTAATAAATGTATTCATTTGTCAGATCGAAGAGAAAGTCAATGCGTTTATGGCTGACGACAATCAACAGAAGTTAGTGTTGGAAGCGATGGACAAAATGAAGCGATCGATTGTGTCAGACATTAAGACATTTAAACAGTCATTGATTTGATTATAAATTTGATCTTTAATTTACAGACACGACGTCTCAGAGATCGCTGGACTCAATGCCTTCTCATTTGGTATCGAAGATGTGGACAAACATACAGTGATTTATAAGAAAGAGTTCACTCCTAATGAGGATGAGTTAAATGCTTTGAGAAAAGGCGAAGAATACGACCCAAAAAAGATAGAACTCATGAAACAAATGGTCAGAAATTAAGTTATATTCAGATTTGAATTTAAAAACAAAATCAAAATTTGCAGGAATTAGAGGAACAAAAACGTAAAGCCATTGAAGACAAAGATATTGTTCCGAACCGTAACTTCAGAGAAAAATATGAGAAACTGATTGGTTTAGACGCCGGTATCGGTGCCGCACAGGTAACCACTCCTAACAAACAGTTCGGTTTCGGTAATTATAACAATAAATATATAACTTTTAGTGACATTATCTGTATTTGAATAGTTCCGAGCGCTAACAAAAGAGACCAGAGATCTATTGAACAAATATTGGCCGACAATAAGAAGAAAAAACTGAAAACAGACGACGAATAGTAGTCATTAAATACTAATTTAATTACATTTTTAGTGCATTTTATTAATTTATTCGATTAATTGCATAATAATTATAATTTAATTATTCTTTCATTATATTATCGTTTAATTAAATCTCATTTAAATAATCGTTTGATTAAAATATTAGACAAATTTAATGTATTTATTAAGTGATGAAAATATTTGTATAAAACGTAAAATTCAATTAAAATTTTTGAATCAGTTATTAAAGTTTCATAAATTGTGACGGATTAGTGGCATTCCTCAGAACATGTCGTTCCTTAAATCGAGTGATAGTCTCTCCTCTGTCACCAAAAACAGTGACGACTATATTTATGATAGCAATCAATGAAACCAAACCAATGATAGTGTGATTCAATAATTTAGACCATTTGGCCTCTGAAAGGGTCTGAATATTTTTACCGAAACCGACAACAAATAAGAGAACTCCGACTAAAATCTGTTTATTCAAAATTGAGACAAAATCAGGTTTAAAATCACTAAAAAAGATAATTATAAGACAATAGTTATAATAACCTGAAGTGTAAGTGAACTGAAGAGAAGTCCTAAAAGAAGATCATAGTATTCGATGTCATTCTTTCCGGTGTCGAAAATAAACTTCAAGTGTTCGACATCTGCCACAAAAAGAGCCACATCTAAGAACCCGCCGGCGATTGTTATTCGTTGGCTAACTATTGAATCGGTATTATTCTTGTCCTCATTTTGATCGTCGGTGTCATCTACTCTATTGCCTTGACTATAATTCTTGCGATTATCCATTTCCATCTAAAATTCATTAAAAATATTTTAGCAAAAAATTCATTTGTTTTAAAAATAATTGTTTGATATTTTCATTTATATTGAGTTACATTACATTACTTTTATAGTCAATAGTTATCTAATCAATAAATTGATTGTATTTAACACAATATATTCGATGACATAATAATTCTGATATCATATGAAATAAATTCCAAATCAATTGCATTGAAAAATATTTGTCTTCTCATTACTCAACTTTTTAAAACTGAAAAACATATATATTTTATCCGTTTATACAATCAAATAAATTGTGACAATCATTAGTTCAATAAACTAACAAAATTGAGGAAAACATAGTCCAAAGCATAGCCCTGCCTTTTCTATGTGAACTTATAAAGTTTGTTTTGTTTATTTATGAAAAGCAATTAAATTATAAAAATTAAAGTTAATTCAAAATTTCAAATATAAAAGTTTTACTATTTATTGGTAAATAAAAAGAGAATTATTTCATTTTAAAATTGTTGAACCTTTTGACAGCTTAAAGATCCTCTTAAGGGGTTTAGTATTTAAAACCTTTAATTTATAGCTTAAACTAATTTTCTAGATAATTTCTTTGATTACATTACATAAAATATTTATGTCTAGGAGTTAATCAAATTTTACCTATCACTTTTTACGACGATAACTTAGTTTGCGTTGTATATAAATTTGGTCTGCCGTTTTATTGAACATGGTGAAATCTCGTAAACTTAGTTATTTATATAAAATTTATTTGAAGAGTTTACTTGAATGTCTAGTACCATATCACGCTGAAAGCACCGGTTCTCGTTCGATCACCGAAGTTAAGCAGCGTCGAGCCTGGTTAGTACTTGGGAGGGAGACCACCTGGGAATACCCGGTGTTCTAGACTTTTGCTATTTACTACTTTTATCAAAATATTTTGGAATAACTTTTTTGTGAGAACAAGAAAAGCGTTTCTGACTGATGTCTGAGTCGATCTCTGGTCGACTGACTTAAGAAATTAAAATAATTTATCGAAACAATTGTTTGAAAATAATTTCTTTTCATAATTGATTGAAATATTTTAATTGATTAAAAAATTATAACATTCAACAAAATTTAATAATTGATTAGTTGTTAGCCCCGGAGAAGTTCTAAGCACTGATCAAAAATCTTGGGCACAAACTTAGTCCACACTTTTTAAACCATTTAAAAATTGTGGTTTGAATTATAACTAATTTTAATAAATTTATTCGCAAATCTTCTGAAAATTAATAATTTTTTTCAAACTTTGAAAACTAAAAATTTTGTAGTAATTGTTTAAAAACAAAAAGCGAATCAATTCGTTATTATTTAAGAACATAATCAGAGAACAGATTTTCAGACAAAAAGAGAGGAATGGAAGGAAATATCGAAACATTGAAGGATGGAATGAAAACGATTGCCATTAAGAATGTAATCTCAAGATTTCCCCAAAAGATTGTTGAGTTGAATGAATGGCTTAAAGACAAGAGATTCAAAAACGGGTTCGATGTGGCAAAAGATGAGCCAAAAATACCGGTCACCGATTCAATAAATGCTAGCAAAGAGTCCAAAACAAAGATCAGTAAATCAGAGGAAAACATTGAGGACAACTGTAGTGAAGAATCAAGTGGTGGTGTCATTCAGTCAGCTGTAGTTCACGGCAATTCCCATTTGGTTGAAATGGTATCTATTTTAGAGCCTGAAATGCTTGAGTTCACCGAATACACCCTCGCATTGAGTGCTGGCATTAATCTTCTGATGCCTCCGATTGAAGACGGGAACAATTTTGGTGTCGAAATACAACAGGAATGCGTTGACTCTACTATCGGCGCTGAAAATGAGGTCCACCACCGTATGGGTGAGGTTCAAAAATACTTTGCCGGAAGAGCAGAACTGGTGGCAAAAGCACTCAAATGTCCCAATTGTGAGGACTTCAGACTTGCCATTAGAGAGAGGGACAGAATGTTTCACAGATTTTTGATCATCTCTTTGACTGCGATTCGCAATCATTACATTAATTTACACGATTTGGTGCTCAAGAATTTGAACAAAATTCAGACACCAAAAACTCGAAGCAGTAATTGTCTCTATTGAGACACAATAGCCTACAGTTTGTCTAAAACCACAACACCTCTCAAACTTTAGAATACAAACTCATTCAACAAATTAATAATAAATCTCTAAATTTATTATAATTTATGACTAATGTTTGACTCAATTAAATATAACACAATTAATAATTAGATAATTAATTACTAGATATTATTTGATTGTAATTTTTGTTTCGATTATTTTACTATTATATCATTTGATGGAATTCGTAGATAAGATTCAATTCAATTAATTTATAGTTTATCCAAATTAATGGAATTTCAATTTAGAGTTAAATATTGAGTTACAATCAGTGCAATGTTGCAACAATCTTGCATGCTTGATCTGGACAAGTATCAAAAATGATAGAAAGAGTAGCTTCAAAATTGTTGGAAATGTTTAAAAACAGAGTTCATTCTATGAAATATGTGCTATAGAGAGAAATAAAGGTTTAAAATTAGCAAGTTATTCATTGTATACCCAAAATAAACATGATGAACTTATACTGTATGTTAAAGTTCAAACTGACCTTAACACTTCATAGAATATATTTTTCCTAAAATATTTTATAGAAATAATGTTAAAACAATTAACACCAGAACCGAGTGATACTTTTGGGTGTCTATCAAATATGTGTCACCAATGGTTTGAATTTAACAATTTTATCTAGAATTAAGTATGAGTAGCTTGCTAATTCTAATGTCAAATATCAATGAAAATTCAATGAAATAGTTATGATAACATTAATCGAATGTTTAAATGATTAATAAATATGAAGGGATTGAGTAAAATGGAGTCAACAGTTGTGTGTTGTGTTAAATAATATGTTGTTATGTATGTATTGAGTGATTGTATTTTGTGAACAGTCATTGTTAGCGGTGGTCAATGGGCTAACTTTGTTGGCCTCACTGTTGAGTGGCTCTCTTCTTCTCGCCTAACGATTCACACATATATCACATACCAATTAGCGAAAGGCGTTGAGAGAACGTGACAAACACTAGGCTTTGTGTCACGTCAGGCACCGGCCAGTGATTCACTGAATGACTGCTCCGACATTAATGAGGTTCGCTGTCAGTGAAATTGGGGTTCACTAAGACTGACTAAAAACGCTAATAGGGTAGACATGACTTTGGGGCCGCATTCTAGGCTGAGAACTGACTCTATTATATAACTAGTATTACATCATTATAACGATGTCAGAGACAGAGCCAATACTTGTCTTACATTTTAGTTTTCAGATATTTTTCGTTCGTTAAAAGGATAACAAACGATAACGAAGTGATCGCTTATTCAAACTCGTAATCAGATCATACAAAAGATGAACGCCTTCTCTAACTCTTCTCAAACTCTTTTCACTCTCTTTTCTCTCTCTATAATCACTAACTGTAAGGAAACGTCGATTTCTCGCTTAGATTTGCACTCTATATTCAAAATTACTGAATAACTATTTAAATAAATTTCAAAATTATTTCTTAAACTTAATTAAAGTATATCTCAAATAATTATATTATTTTGAATTTATTTTCTCAAAATGTAATTATTTTAAAACATTACATTTATTTTAATCATAATAACCAAGATCATTTGTCAATCTTTAGTAGAGAATTGTCAAAAACGATCAAATTATTAATTATATAATATTTAAGTTATTTTAAGATTTAAATTAAATGATTAAATTGAGTCAAATTTATAGCCATTCACTCAATCGATCCGAACGTTGCGTTAGATTTAAATAAATTTACTTTCAATGAATCGAAATATTTATTCTTTTGGTTTGAATTTATATTCAAATTTTTACAGATTTCAAACACTGCTGTGAATATCATTTGGAGATTTAGTTTTCAATTTTCAAGGAATAATTATTTTAGTTTTTTTGAATAATTGAGAAAACGGTAGAAATAGTATTAACGCAAATGTATAAATAAACTATATAATTTAAATAAAAACTATCACATTGATCGAATAAGGACTATGAACTAGGTTATTCAATTCTTAAGCAAATAGAAAAACATTTAATAACTATCTTTGAAATTAATTTAACAAGTAAATTCGCGGTAATTTCAATTAGTTTTATAACATTAGAGGCATTAAATATACTAATTTTAGAATAATAATAATAATAATAACCCAAAATATCTAGATATTGATAATTGAAAATTAAGAAATAAACTTGATTGTTTCTTTTAACTCAACACAAAATATTTTCCTAATTTATACAAAGAATGCGAATAAATACAAAATACTTAATGAGAGGAAATGTATTCAATTTTATACAAATAAATTGATATTCAATTCGAAATTCAAAGACAATAATATTGTTTTAAAAGATAACAAATTAAGAGAATATAAAATTTAAAACTTTTTTCATCGAAAGTAATTAAAAAATGATTTCAAAATAAGTATTAGTCGTCTCATAACGAGTTTGTGAACAGAAATTAGTTAATTACATATTAAGTAATGAGTTGTCGGATAATAAGTGAGCGAAAAAAAGTTGTCAAATGTGCGAACTATGCAAATGTGTCGGTGTGTTGTGTAGTGACGCTTGTGTTGTGCTGTTTAGTGGTATATGCTGTGCAATTGGCAATTTGTTTTAATAAGCTGAGCCAATCTGCACTTCGTTATCGTTAGTTCGCTTTTTCTTGAGCCTAACGGCGATATATAAAAAAGCGAATGAGTAGAACGACTAGAATATGACAGTTCTCTCTCCTACACAGCACTGCCATCAATGGCTACAGTACTACCTATTTGTTCATCGATTAGAGACTTGGATTCATAGACTTGCTTTTGAGTGATAGAGTCTGACTGTCAGCTCAACTGTAGTTATATTTGAAGAGCAAAAAAGTCGCACAAAACCAGATCTATATTATGATTACTGTTTGTGAAAAGTTGTATCGCTATTATATAAGAGAACGCCCTCCTCTTCGGTGCACTCCTCCCCACCGGTTTTGGGCAAATTCAGTTCAGAGCCAATTATTTACGTCAATCGATTGGAGGCACGGCTTTCGATAAATGGATGACAACTAAATGCCTAAAGAATCGAAGAGAAGTACTCTTTCAATAGAATAGCTCTGTTAGCGAATAAGTCAGTCCACTCTTAACGGGCACTTATACCACACTTTATATAAGATATTTACGATTAATATCCGTCAAATCAATTCAGATCAAACACAAGACCACTCTTTTTCAGTGTCTTTATGTGTTCGCCGTTATGTGTAAGCAATTTAGTGGCGCCGCCGACCACTACATCCTCGCCGACCACTCATTTACAACATGTGGTTCAGTCACCAAATTATTTCCATTCACACGGAGTCAACCGAAACATTCCGACCACAAACCAACACCCGATTCATCAGCACCCGAGTCTGTTGTCAGCGCACTCAACACAAGCACAGACTCATTGTTTCCCGGCCTCGGAAGCGGCAAATGCTGCCCGTTTGGCCTACTTCAATTCTCCGGCTGCGGCGGCCTTCAT
>LBFM01007183.1:12227-29800 GCA_000988765.1 Achipteria coleoptrata | reverse complement strand
GAGAGAGAGAGAGAGAGAGATGTGATCGCAGACAATATTTTTGTGTCATATGAGCGCAAAATTACTTTAATTTCTTTAAAAATACTTTTTATAAAATGAGTTTATAAACCACTTGTTTTTATTGTCTCTAAATTGAAATGGAATTCAATAGAAAGTTAATATTTTTCTATTGAATCATAACTTTTAGCGAACAGTTATAAGTTATAACAAATCACATGAAAAAAGTATTTAAAAGTTTTGGCAAATCATTCAAAAACTAAACGAAAACTAATTTATTTAAAACAGACGATAATATGCATTGAATTGCACTAAAATTATAGATATTTCTCATATAATATATGATTTTTAACGAAAAGCCAAAATATTCAAAACTCTTCAGTGGATTATTTTTAAATGATTTAATTGATTTCAAAACTGAAGGATAAAACAAAAGTATGAGAAAAATAGAAGAAATGTGAATATTTGGCAAAAGGTCTAAACTTTTCTGTGAATAATTTGAGAGTTTATACAAAATAGAATCTAAACATTAGATTCAAAGATCGGAAGTCAACACAAACTTTATGTGAAAAAAGGGAAAATTTTCAAAAAGATTTAGCGCCATATTCTTCATAAACATTAGTGAAGGTCTCATTTTTAAAAGAAAATATATTTAAAATGTTTTAAAATTACTATTATTTTGCATATTATATATATTTCCCATAATATTGAATATAAATATAAAACTCCATAATTAATACTATATTTAATTAAAGTAGTTTTAGTCAATAAATTCCTAACGAAATGATAGACATGTGAAATGTCATTCATATTAGTTTTTATAACAAACATTACTTTTTTGACATATTTAACAAAATTTCATAATATTTTGAAGACTCGCGTAAACTATTCACGCGTTACGACTCTAAACACAGTATTTTTATATTATTATCATTAAGTTTGTAAATGTTGAGAGAGAGAGAGAGAGAGAGAGAGAGAGAGAGAGAGAGAGAGAGCTAATTGAAGGTTCAATAATAAAATACTTACTTAAGGTATATCTGATATAACTCTTATAAGGATAAACAGATGACATGCTTTTGGCTCATATTTCAAACACTGAACACAAATTTTGAAATAATAGTGGATATAAGAGAACCGCAAATTAAGTCAATCAAACTTTCAGTAAGACTTTCGGTCAAAAGTTATTCGTTTCACAAATAATTTTTAAGTTTATATTAAAAATAAGTAAATAATTGGAGAGAAAATCCAAAAAACAATTAAAAGATTTGACACGAAATCGGGTAAACATTATATAACGACAAAAACACTTTAAATAAAACAAAACTTATGGCAATTCAATAGAGTTATGAATAACTGATTGATTTCATTATTTGTTAAAATAAATTCAAATTAAGTAAAAAAGTTTTTTCTGTACGAAAACAACTTCTGGTCAGAGATTGGAGTGAAAAGTGATGTCGAAATAGAGGCAAAACTGTATGGTCTATAGTATTGGCACTCATTGCTGACGGCTATACGAAAAATATATAAACTTTTTTCAAAGTTCTGAAGTATAAAACTTTTGCGTTTTGAGGTACAGAAACGAGAGGAGGGAATGGGGAAGCATTGGGCAAATGCTATAAAAACAAGTTTTGTCTCCGCTTCGGGGCAATGGACGACTGTAAACGTCATTTCATTTAAGGGAACACACATTCAACCACACTCTGCTCCATAACACTGTTCTCTTTCGGCTTAAATATCGATATGTCTCTAATGATTATAACTTTTAATAAATTGTTATTAACTTTTTTTAAACCCCTAAATCTCAGTCATTCTGAGCGCATAAATGGCATAAAATTTTAGTTAATTTTTTCTCAAATTTCATATAAAATATTTAATGTCTTAAGAAAAGAGAATTCAGCATAAAATTTGTTTATATATCTTAAAGTTTTAGTAGTTTTTAATTAAAATTATTTCGATTTTCTATTTTATTAGTGACACAAAAAAGAGTCCAAAATATAAATTATACTTTTATTCGACTTTTTATTCTAAATAATTAATTAATAAAAAATATATAAAAACGTCACTCAAAACAAATCTTAGTTTTAAAACAAAACTTTAGTCAAGACTTTGAAGTTTCCTTATGTAATGAAATTGTGGTCAAAATAATATTATCTCTAAACAAATGTTCTCATTTCGATTTCAATACATTTCGTTAATTACATCTTTTAAATCAAACTTTTAAAAGAAGGACAGTGAGGGACAGTGAGGGACAGTGAGGGACGGCTTCTTTTTAAAAATATTTATTTTAGAAGATATTCGCATTAAATATAAATAAAATTAATGTTAAAATTTAATAAACGAATGAAATTTATGCAAAATAACAGTAAAAACACAAAAAATAATCAAAAAAGAGTGACCCGAACGTGATTTGAACACGCAACCTTTTGATCTGGAGTCAAACGCGCTACCGTTGCGCCACCGGGCCTTATGCTAAACTTAACTGTTATTTCACTATTTGTTAATTACTTTATTAAAAAGGTTTAAATAATTCAAACGAAATAACAATTTGACACAATTTTCAATGAAAATCATTGGCTGACATTCACTCGCTTTTTGTAAACATATTTTGTCGAAGAAATGTAATCGAATTGAAATCTAAACCATTATTTTATTATAAAAGCGAGACTTTGTTTAAAATTTGTTACTTCACTTCCAATGGATAGACTCTAAACATAAGACTATAAATTTGAGTCATTTATTAATGAGACCTTTAATTGAAAAAATGATAGACTTTATTGAAAATATAGATTTTATAAATAATTTAATGATATCTAATCCTAAAATCTTTCTGAAAGTCTTGCAGCCAATTGTCTCATAGTTCCGTAAACCTTAGAGGGAGGACTTCCAAGGATTAAGTTACAAATAGCTGTTCGCGCGGCTCTTATATTCTGATATGAGCCCAGAATATGGATTTTACTGAAAACAATTAAATTAGGTTTAAATCAAATGAATAATTTGAAACTCAATATAAGAACCTGTCGGCCAAAACAATTCTGGTTCGGGTCACGTTCTCTATAGTAAACTTAGTCCGACCCCCTTTGCCCGCAATCCGTCCAATAGCTCGAGACAAGTGATCCCCTTTTAATGGTTTGACTAAAGAGTGAATACAATTAATAAAATGTAAATAAATGAATAAAAGAGAGTCAAACCGTCCTGTATTTCAAACGACTCGAGGAACAGTTCGTCCAATCGGATGATGGCCAGAGCGTCGTCCACTTCGAACCCTAAAATAAATGCCTTAACAAAATCTGCGGCCTTTTGTATGGAACTGATGTCAACCGTCTCTCTACAAGACTTCACAACAAAAATAAATGAATTAAAATAATTAATTAATTAAAGCAAAAATCAATAATTACTCGAATTTCAATGACTCTGTTCTTAAGATTGAATCTAATTTGTAGTTTCAAGTGTTCGACGACTGGCGTAAAAATCTTCATCCAATTCTCCTTAAGAGGAGTGTACCGATTGGCCGGAACCGCTATCTTTCGTACTTCACCGCCAATTGTCTTAAGATATAATAGAAATCAATAAAATGACAACAAATCAATCAAATTATAAATACCGATAACTTTTCTCTAGAGATTGGTTTGAATTCAGGCATTTTTAGTGGTTTTTCCAAATTTGTCTCTTTTTGTGTTTCATTGGAGTCGACATCCATTTGAGTGGTCGTTGGAGTGGACATCAACTGTTGTGAACTCCGTTTTCTTGACTTTACTTCAGTAAACTGTTGACCACTATTTTCATCCATTATTTTAGTCAATATTTAAACCACAAAATGTGATATAATTCACGTGTTTTCCAGTAATGATTAAATGAGTGCCATCTTTTGCTCAAATTAAACATATACGAGCAAGTACACAAAAAACTCAATATTGCAAATTGGATGATAAATTGATAAATATTAGTTGACCAAGCTTAAAGTGGTTCAAACAATTATTTGAATATATTGATTATTGATTAAATAGTTGGTATGCGTTAAATAAATGATAAAATAACATAATTTAACTAGCTTCAATTAAAGAATATGAAATTTGTTAAAATTAAGCAAAAATATTAATTTAATTAAAACAAATTGTTTTGATTTTATTTTAGGTTATATTTTTCGGTAAAATATTGATTGAATCAATTGATTGCAAATGTTATGCGATTTTTTGTCAAATATTTTTTTATAGAAATGATATAATACTAGACATACAGTAAGACTCAGTTAACAAAAAGTATTCCGATTATATTCTGATTAACTATAATAGATCTGAATAACAATTAACTAATCGTTGATTTAACTCAAACTTTTAATTGTCTCTTAATTATTATTCAGAGATCCGTATGCCTTATGTCTGTCCTGCATATAGAACTGGATATCAATTCAATGTCTTATTGAGTGATGTCATGCGCTATCCTTAGACTCTCTTTATTATTATTTTTTCGATTATCTTAACGACTGAACCATAAATGGACTTAACTTTTGCATAAAGACATTGAAGTTTTGTCTTTTGATCCGTTACTGAATTTTTATTTCAAGAGTTTGTTCGCTTTGGAACTATTGTCGCAAAATTTGAGACAAAATCGCAAATTATTTTCGTTTTTAAAAACTTGATAAACATTTTCTTAAATTAAATAAAATGTAAAACAAACTAAAAAAGTATCTAAAAGTCGAGATGTCATCCAATTGGAGTGATTTGAAGGAAATTTTAGTCGAGTGCATACCTCCAATACCTCCACTTCCAGAAGAATCAAAGAGTCAAACATTGGTCTCAAACAAAATAAGTGAAACAAATATATCGACCAATTCTTATGATATTTCGTCCAATACTTGTTCTCAATATTGGAATTACATAACAAAAGGGTTTAATGAGGAGTTCCTTATGGTATCGCTCTATAATGATGTCGAGTCTGTCATACAAATGGGGCCGAAGTATGTCTCGATTTATTCATTATTAAAATTTTAAATTAAATCTTAAATGATTTCAGGTGTGGTTTAGTGGCACTACTGATGAGTGAATCTCTTGTCTGTGAGTCAAATAAAAATTCAATTCTGACTCAAAATTATTTGTACGAAACGGCAAAACAAATGGGTTTTACAAAAACCGGTGAAATGTTTTCAGGTATTATAAAAATATGTAAATATTACTAATTAGTTGTTTACTAATAATTTGATGGAATATTCACTAAAATGCTTTTAAATAAAATTTTCCTCAAATTTGATTTATTACTTACCCTTAAATCTAAGGAAATTCTCATCCATTTATAATATACTCACAAAATTAGTCACAATTATCTCTAATGCTTTCAAACAAAACTCTTCACTAAAGAAAAATCTAAAAAATAGTGAAAATAATATATAAGAAATATATTAAATATTTTGATTTCAGAAGACTTACAAAAATTTAAATTTGAATTTCAGTCGAAAATATGGCAAAACTAGCGAATAGAGTGCTATCGGTTCAGACAGACATTAAAGACAATCTGAAAGACAGAATAAATGATTTAATAATTCATTTGGCAAAAGGACTGCCAGTTCTGGTACCTTATGATTCAGATGCAAATCATGAGCCAACCCTTTTGGCCGGACAGAGAGCCCATTGGGCTATAATACTCGGCTTTTGTATTGCTATCGACAAAAATGAGATATCGGTCGACAAATTTAACGGTTTTGCAGATCATAATAACCCACAAATCATTCATTTAATGCCTAAACACTTGATATCTGACTCTCTGTTAAATATAATTAATACTAAAAGATATAAAAAGTTTATGGTTTATGCAAAACAGGGAAAGAGTAAACATTTGCATCTCTGGGACTTTAATAAGTTGTGTGAAAGTAATTGTAATTTAGTTAAAACTAGTCGTAAACTCAATGAATCTGATATTGTATTACCACAAAATGGAGGAATAATTAGGGGTTTGAATAATAAATGTTTGTTTATAAATAATAAGAGTTGAAAATGTTGTCAAAATAAGGTTTTAAAATATTTTTTCAGTAAATATTAAAATGGATTAACTCATAAAAAGACTAATCTCTGGTTTGGTCTAACCCTTACATTAATGTCTTCGAATAATTGATTTTTCATTGATTAAAGTTTTAAATTTTTTTTGTGAAAAATTAATGTTTTTTTTATAATTGGAACACATTATCCAAGTTATGGGTCATAAATTGGCTCAAATTCTTTATCTCCAATAATCTGTTCCTCTTGTGATTCGATTTCCATTTCTGTATTCAAACCATTAGAAGTGTCTTCAGATTTAATGATTACATTATTTGTCTCATTATTTGAAACTTCGTTTTGAGAATTATTTTCTCCTGAAATGACTCTATTATTAGACTCAAGGATTAATTTATTCTTAATTGTGTCTTCAGTTTTAATCTCATCTGATATCTCCTTTTCATTAGAGACTTGAATATCGATTTCATCCATCTCTTCATCAATGGCTTCATTTTGTTCTTCTTTTTTGTAGAGTTCATCGATTTCTGACAATTCTTTCTGTACTTTAGCCCTCTTTTCGGCGACAATAACTGGATTTAAACAAAATTAAAACAAAAAATTTTAAAATGTAATAATAATTTACGTCTATATTTGTCTTTAGTTTCCTGAAGTCTTTTTTCTGACTCTGGAGTGTGTTTTGCCGGCAAATAAAATATATGCGGTTTTGTTTTGGTCTGAATAAAGTGAGACAAATGTTGATGAGAGCGCTCCCATTCCTGATGCTATTCAATAGATTTTTAAATAATTAATAAAAATTAGAAATAATAATAAAAAGAGAGGAAAGCCTACAATTTCAACCCTTTGCATCTTATGCTCAATGCGTCTAATCTGTGCCTGTTTTTCACGTCTCTTCAAAAACAATTCTCGTTTCTCTTTCCTCAAAGCAGTCCTCTCTTCCTCTGCCTTCGCGTCCAGTTTTTTCTCGATTTCAACCCTTTTCTGTGTTTGCTATTAATTAAAAACAAATTTAAATAATCAAATCATTTACTAAACATTTCCTCTCAAACCGTGTCTTTTCGAGTGGTCTCTTCGTTTTGAAACTTTTGAAGAGTTCCTAAAATGAGATTAGTATGAAAGTATGTTGCTCATTTTTCTCATGTTCCTCATTCTTAAATGAAATTCATACCTAAAATCATACCAAACATGCGTTTATTTCGCGCCAAACTCTTTTTGTCGTTCTTTTGTTCCTCTAAAGCCTGCGTTCGTGGCTTTACTTCACGAGTGGTCGCAATGACTGACGACTGAACTGTTGGTTTGCGAATGGGTTCATCGAAGTCCGTTCCCATTTCTCTTTGATCGTAACGTAAACTAAAGATAAGACAATCGATTGAAATATATTTCTTAATCTATTAAAGAGTATAATACCGGTTGAAAGCGCTTCCGTGAAACCGTCTCTTTCTTTGCGGTTCTGATTGATCTTCAATTTGTGAGATCGCAGAACAAAATGTATTACCGAACGGAGCGGTCACTCGATTTCGGCCAGAATTTAGCGGCGGTTTCGCTGATCTCTCTTTACTCGCGACAACACTATTAAAATTAAATAAGTTATTAATTGTTTGCAATTATCTGCAAATATTCAGGTTGAAATAATACCTTGGTTCTCTTCCAGTCACCTTTTTGATCGATTCGTCCACATCTTTGAGTGACTGTTTCGCCTCTAAGAACTCGGTCTCCAAATTTGCGAAAACATTCAACACTTTAGCTGTCATTTCAATGAAGAGATTAAATAATTAAATGTTATTTCATTTAATTTCAATCAAACAGGTATTCAAAATTAAATCGATTTAAACACAATTTTTATTTAATTATAAATTGTAATTAAATTTTCAATAAATGAAATGTTTTGTGAAAACCAAACCAAACATTCAATAAAATTATAAACATTCAAATAAAACGTTACATAAAATTACGGATCAAAATGGGGTTCAAAATTATTATTATTATTATTCCCATATTTTCATTAGCTTAAGGTTTAATTTAATTTTACTTAAATTTGGTTTTAATGCCTAACAGAAAAAGTGTTTATAATATTATTATTTTTAAAAACTTATTTAAAATTATTAAAATTTACTCAAACTTTTGTCAATACTTTTGTATCATTTGTTTTAATTAATGACTTTATTTATGTTTTTGTATTTTTATTTATTTTTTAAAATTATAAAGAATTCAAAAATGTTTCCCATATTTACAGTAATTAATTGAAATTAAAATAAAATGAATTTAAAATAATCCCAAAATGAGTGAAATAGAAGAGGTTTGTAAACAATTGTGTGAATCAATTGATGTGATAATTGATGATAAAAGTGGTGTCAATGAAAGAAAAAGTGCCAATAATTTGATCGAAACTTTTAAATCCAATGAAAATGTTTTGCTTTTATTGAATGTTTCGTTAAAACTATTGAATCAAACGTTTGTGGACTCAAACAAATCGATAGTTTATAAACACTTTGGTTTACAACTCTTAGAAAATGTCATTAAATTTCATTGGAATTCAATCGACAACAGTCTTAAGCAACAAATCAAGCAATTGATTGAAAACTGGTTCGACACTGATTTCAATCAAATTGAAACTCAAGACAATTATTGGCGGCATTTGATAAGTGGTTGGAGTCGTTGTGTTGTCGAAGTCCTGATGAGAGAATGGCCACAGAATTGGCCGCAATTCATGTCTTTACTGCTTCGAAATCAATCAAATCTGAGTTTGTATTGTATTTGGCAATTGGCTGAAGACATCGGCATATCTTTCAAACCCAATAACGGACAGCGAAGGCGTGAAATCACTAATGAGTTGAATAAAAATCTCAATCAAATCTATAGTTATATTTCCAAATGTCTGATCAGTTCTGATATTAATCTAATTCTTAATTCAATTTCAACTTTGAATGTATTGTTTGAGTGGACACAACTGGACTCTAATTTGTTGCAAATTTTACTCCAAATGTTAGCGATTGAGAGCAAAGACCACAAAACTATTCAAATGAAGCAATCGATATGTGATTGTCTTTTAATTTGTTTGAATCGCAAACAACTGAAGTCAAGCGATAAGAATGTGATTCAAACCCTTTTCAGTGATTATAACATATCTCTAATCGTATCGATCGTTAGGTTTGTGTTTTGACTCAAATATTCTTAAAATTAATTTTCTTTTCCTTTCAAAGAAAATATATTGAAATAGATATCAAAGAATCAGAGGAACAGAATTTGGTTAAGCGTTTGATAACATTAATGAATGAAATCGGACAACAAATGGTGACTCTTTCCGACAACAGTTCCATATCCAGTACCGCATGGAATCAATTACTTCAAGTGCTGTTTGTTCTCTTTTCGCACTCAAATATTGTCTTTAATGGTATTTCAGTGCAATTTTGGTACTCTTTCGTCAAAAATTACAAACAAATATCTGAAAGTAATTCATTCGACAATTCATTACATTTAAGTTTAATGACAATAATTCCGCGCAAAATATCGAAACAAATCTTCGATAAATCAATTCTTGGCTTTGAATTCGACGATAACGAAGACTTCGACTCATTCTTCTTTAAGTTCAGGGCCGATACCATTGAACTTTTGAGACAATTAACGAGTAATTCATTTTAAATATATTTAAATAATTATTTTAAAGAATATTATTTTATATCCAATAGTTTTGGAACAAAAATTATGCTTTGATTTCGTGAGTGAATCACTTAAAAAAGCGTTAATTGAGTTGAATAGCGATAGAACTGATTGGGAAATATTAGCACTACTTTCGGCAGCGGTTTTCAACAAAATCAGTGACAAAACTCTTGTAAATTATTTGATTTATTATTTATTTTCTCAAAAATTATATTTAATTGTTTTTAATAGTTTTTCATAGAAAGCAATAATATCTTAAAGTTATTAATTGAAAAAAGCAATAAAGAAGATCCGGATGTGATATCGAGTCAATTATCTTGTATTTCAGCTCTAACTGTGTTTTTGCCTCATATTTCCAATGAATTACTCAATCAAATTATTGAATGGGTATTAAATTCACTTCAAAACTAATTAATCAAAATTTATAACAAAATATTTACGAATAGACTTTGTTTTTGTCGTCATTTACTTTCGGCGAACAAAACAAATGGACGCGAACTCAAGATGTAAAGAATTTGCGCCGACATTCCTGTTCTCTATTCATCAAAATATGCCAAACCTATCCCTCTATTTTAGTGGTAAGAAATGATTAACCATTGATTAGAATAATTAAGACTTATTTAATTGTTATGACAGCCATTATTCGATTCTCTTAAATCGCACATCCATTCAATGTGTTCAGATGTCCAACAATTCAGTCAAATGGAAAAATGCGCTCTCAATGAAGGGCTCGTTTTGATCAGGTATTTAATGCATTAATTATTTAAACATTTTTTAATAACTGATTTTTTAATACAAAATAGTAACGAATTGCCAAATATTGATAACCAGAAAGAGTTTGTCGAAGAACTTATTGCCTCAATTAATTGGATAATTGGTTATAATATAAGTGCCGAACAATTCCTTTATGAAATAGGTTTGTGTCAAAACTCCTTAGAAGATGACGTGTTTGGCCACAAACGGGCGAATCTGTTATATGTTATAAATCTGATGTTATCTCTTCTAAAAAGGGTTAAAAGCGATCGCCACACAGTTTTGATCCCCTCTTTGTTTCCTTTAATCAATGGTTTATTCCCTTTGGTTTCTAATTTAAATACAATTTGGAGAACAGAATATCAGCAGAAATGTAACGAAAAGTTCAAATCTTTGGTTTATTCACAGATCAGTGAAAGCGATAAAATAAATATTTTGGATTTGACTTCAAATACATTCAATGAACACATTTCTAATAAATCTGATGCCTATAGAATGCAAAACTTTGTTTGGACTCTTCATGAGAGCTGTTATAACGCTTTGGGTCTTTCCATCGCTGCTCTTAAACCTTATATTTATGAAAATATAATAGATTTTAAGCGACTTCTAATTGATATCGAATTCCTGCCCGAATGGAAGCTCAGAATGATAATCAAAAACTTTGTTAAACCCTTAATATATAACTGTCCCCAATCACTGCCACACTATCAGACTATTGGGCCAATTGTGTCAACACTTATTCCATTTGTCTTCAATAAAGTTAATGACAAATGGAATGCCATTAAAGAGAGAAATCAAAACTCAGATGAAATTATGAATAACGACATCGAACCGATTGAATCGGAACTTATTTCAGACCAAATAAATCGATTGTTAAGCAAAGAATTTATAGAATTAATGACTTCTGTTTTGAATCCAAACAAAACAAATGATTTAATGGAGTCATCGATTCAAAGCAATGATATAAACCAAATCAATATTTCAGAATTCGGTAATTATATGTTGAACTCATTCCCGAATGTGATTATATACCCGACGGCTAAAGCCCTCTCATGGCTCGACACAAATATATCATTAAAGACCTCTCAATTAAATGCTGTTCTCATACGAAAAGTTATTAACGATAATATGATTCAAAGTGAAAGTGCCGTATATTTCCTTTTTGAACAGTTATTGACTGCTCTGTCCTTCTTTGGAGAACACGAACAAAATCAGTCCCTTTTATTGCATTTAATGCTTATTCTTTATGAGGGAATTGCCATTAAATTGGGTTTCGATTCAATTAAATTGAAATTATCTGAAATAACCGGAACTGATGTCAAAGATTGGACTGATTTCGACCAAAAACTCATCAAAAATATTGAAACCAAAGATAAGATTCTTTTTACAGATAAAAGAAAAAAAGAATTTCTTAAAAAACTGGTTTCTCAAGTGATTGGTGTAAGTAATGATTCAAACTATTAATTGCTTTAAATCTATTTATAATTCAATTTCAGAAAAATATCGGACAGTTATATAAGTATAATAGCGTTGAGATTAAAAATTTGAGACCAATTTTCTACAGTAAAAGCCGTATTCCAAACAATACTAATGAAGAGGACCTCTCTCTTTGTCTATTATTTAATGATAATTAAAGGTAATTATGTTTTTAGTTTAGTTTATAATTAGTTTTTAGTTTATTTTTCAAATATTAATTCAAAATCATTTTAAGTAAATTCAAAAATCAATTAATTATTTACATTACGTTTCGTTAAATTATTTAAAAAACAATAAATACATAAATCGAAGCTTTGATTAAATGAATTTAAAAGTAAATTAAATAATGTATATCACAGTTAAGTCTTTCAGTGGACAATAATTCTTATATAAATTGTGAGAAAACATCTTTTAATACACAATTTAATTGACGGATGAATTTTGTTTTGAAATATTTTGTCACATTTTAACAGATATTTTGTTAAATATTTACAATTTTCGACTCATATTTAGAATATAATTCATTTTTTAAAACAAAATTTATAAAATCGTTTCTTCAAACGCTATGTCAGTGATGGGCAACGAAGGGGTGTAGCAAATAGTTTGTAGTCATTCCCCTTAATTACAGCATAAAGTTTTTGGAAAATATTGAATTTTAATTACAAAACGACAAATATTTGCTGATAAGTAATAACAAATATTTCTAAAAAATACAATTTTCACATAAAAATCAGTGCAAACAAAATAAATGCTTAAAATTATTCAATAATAGAAAAAATTTAATTCAAACATAATATCAGATTTTGTGATAAAATTTTCGGGTTTAGAGTTATCTCTATCCTGATGTCCACCAGCTTTCTCGCCGCTCACACAAAGCATACAGTAAAGCAATGTACAGTCAAATTCAGAAAACCATGTTCAACTCTTTATAATAGAGTGATTATTTCTATTTTGTATGCTTGATAAAGTTGAAATTATTAAACCTTTTCAAGCCTTTATAACAAGAATAATCACTGATTTAATAAGAGTTTAACATGCTTTTTTGCACCCCTCTGTACAGGTTTTGGAGAGCTCTGCTATCAAATAAATATATTACTGCGTTTCTAAGATTTTATGCAACATTTATTCAAATTAATGCTTAAGACAATGTCCGAGTTATCTCTATCCCTTAGACTGACCAGCGTTGCCCATCCTATCACATACCCATCATTAAGAACCCCCTTTTAAAAGAATATTAATATTATTGATAGACATAAAGTTTGTGCCATTCTTTCGCAAAGAGTTTCTGATTGTTCTGTCGATTCAATTATTGGTTATTCCAAAATAAAATGAGTGTAAATTTGTCCCTATAATGGAATATTAGATACTTTTCCCATTATAAACATTTTTGGCACAAAATATATTCCGATTAATTTAGATTTTTGTGAAAAGTAATAATTATTTCATTTATAAATTATAAAACTTTGAAATGTGTTCGAGATTTACACAAATTTCAAAATAAAATTCGTATTAATTTGAGTTTAAATCGATATAACAATTAAAGTGAAATAATAAAAGGCCAGAACCCATGAATTCTAATTATCACCGATTATTATATTTAACGCAAATATTGAAAAATTAAAAATTGTCTAAAATATAGACAAAATTGTTTGATATTTTCTAATACTAATGATATTTAATTAATTTCCTAATAATTAATATCATTTGAATTTAAATGTAAAGCTCTTTCACATCAATTGATTCAATGGATATCATATAAAATGTGTTCACTTCATAATAATTAGCAATTAATTTGTTGAGCATTTGTTCGCACATTATTAGCGCCGACCCCTTCTGATGAATCGTTGACATTGACGTTGACATAACGTGACGGGTGTTGAAGAAGTGTTGCCGCGTCCAACACTAGTGGCTGTGCAGTCGCTTTATTTACCATAACATCTGATTTAATTCCATTCGTTTTAATATTATTGGAAACTATTTGGTTCTTAGGATTAGAATTGCGATCAGAAAAAGTGGTTTCTTTCCAATTACCAGCTCTCGGGGGTATGACTGGGGGATCGTCTAACAACTCCAACAGCTTATTGTCTTCATTAGAACAGCTGAATGTCGAACACGTGTCAGGAGATAGTAATTCAGTTTTTTCAGTACTCATACTATAATTTGAGTTAGAATTAGAACAGGGATTGTTTGGCACTAAATAATCGGTAGCGTCGGGCGGCGGACGCATTAAAGTCATCTATTGTCGAGAATTAATCAGTTTATCAGTTAGTCATCACTCTGTCATCGATTTGTTCGCAAAGACATGCAGTCATTAGTCATGCAATCAATTGATTCAAATTTAGTTCATTTGTTATTATAATTAAAATTTCACACAAAAAAAATAAAAATATTATTAATTTTTTGAAATATCATTGCTTTGATTGCATTCAAAATATCAAAAATTGTTTAGAATTCTTACATCTCTTTCCATTGACGGCGCCCTTTGAAAGATTGGTAGCTTAACATTGAGAACATCCGGATCTTGTAGACAGTATCCCAATCTTTCGATGATTGTGGCAAAAGTGGGTCTCTGTTCAGGCAATGGATTCCAACACTGAGTCATTATAGCATAAACTTGAGGGGGTGTTGAAGGGTTGGGTTGTTCGAGTCGACCCCCTGCTGTTACCAATTGCATCACTTCTTGATTTCCTCGACCGGGATATGGCTTTCAATGGATTAATTAATTTAATAGATTTTAAAACTAATTTAAGATCAAAGATACCATATATCCCATTGACATCACTTCCCAAAGCAAAACACCAAAACTCCAGACTGTTTTCAGATATTAATTAAATTATATTAAATTTATTGAATGAAATTCCAAAATATAAATACCGTCTGTTTTCGAAGTGAAAATTCCGTCTAAGAAGGCCTCGGGAGGCATCCATTTGACGGGAAGCATAGCTTTACCCCCTTTTCTATAATAGTCTGCGCGGTATATATCTCTAAATGATTACAATTAGTTAAATATCTTAAATATACATTTAATTATAATCGCATAGTATTGCATACCTGGCCATACCTGTAAACAAATTTCAAAAATATATTTAATTTTAAATTTAAATAAATGATTAAATCAATGGATTACCGAAATCTGCGATTTTCACTACAATTCCACTGTTATTGAATCCGTTGTTATAATTCGTTAAATTAAAGAAAGCATTGATATTATTAATGGTCGCGGACTGGGATTTAATTTTACTGCTGAGCAAACAATTTCTGGCCGCTATATCTCTATGAATGAAGTGGTTTTCCTCCAAGTATTGACAGCCGAGCGACACATCTATTATACATTACATAAAGAAAAATGAGTACAACTGTTGGCAAACAAATAATAAATAATACCCAAAGACATGACAAGTAGGTCTCCCATATTTAGATTCGATGGTTTGTTAGACGTTCCACGAGATTCGCGAAGAAATGTCTTAAGATCTCCACCGGGCAATAGTTCCAGAACAATGAACCTGGGCATTTTCTCGAAACAAACTCCAATGAATCGAACAATATTTCTGTGTTTGAATTTTGACATAATTAGCGCCTCCATTAAGAAATCCATTTCTGCTTGATTATTAGCAGAATATTCAGGCAATGTCTTAACAGCGACTGGAAGTTCATCAGTGATTTCTCCCGGCATGTTATGAAGGAATCCCTGATACACTTCTCCAAACGCTCCCTGTCCTAAAGCTCTGGCAATAAGACATTCAATAGTTATATGAATTGAAATGTAATAAATTGTTACTTAATAAGAGTGAGTTTCTCCCTGGGCACTTCTCGAAGGTCTTGTAAAGTACACGTCGAACCTCCAAATTCATAGTTTGGGTTATATTCTGTAATAATATTGTGTCCACTCCTCAAACGACTCAACTGTACGTCTGTCGAACTATTGGAAAGGAGTTGTGAAGCACTGGCATCCCTTCCATTTCGATAAACCGGATGATTGTCTACATTACATGTCTTCCGGTATTTCATTGCTTTAAAGAGTTTAAAGAATTAGATTTCATTTTCTTTGACATTAAAATGAGTGAACTGACCGGCGATTACACCAAAAACTACGACCAAAATAATCACAAAGAAAGTCACCGAAAGTATTATGAGTAGAGTTAGTGAAGGCATTGAACCTATAAATCAATAATTCATTAAAAATTTATTTTCATTTAAAACTATTTAGAACTTAGAACTGACCCAAACATTCATTTGGTTCGAATGAATCGTTCGGACAAATGCATTGATACTTCAATTCTCTGCTAAATGTCTGTCCCATAACAACACATCCAAAGTGTTCATTATTACAACATTTTGGGATTTGCGGGAAAATAACGACTTCAGCAAAGATTTGATTTTTAATCAAAAATTCCTTATTTTCTTTTAAATAAAGAGCCAAATGACCATATTTTTGATTAACATATGAAGATCCTCCCTGACCGCCTAAACCGCCAATATATGAGTCCCCTCCTTGATATCCTCCACCTTTTATTGCAAAACATTTTAAGATTGAAATCGAAAACTAATAATAGTATTCAGAATACCTCCGCCACCGCTAATACACCCGCCTTTTAATTAAGAAAATTTGAATAAAATATAAATTTTCAATTCAAACAAAAATTATTTAATAATAGGTAATAGAATACCTCCGCCCCCACCGAACCCTCCGTTAGTTTTCCTGAAAGTAAAACATTTATTAATTAACTCTATTTTTGATGAAATTTTATAGAAATGAGTACCAATTTTTAGTTTTTTCGCAAACATATCCTCCCTGAGCGCCGTCCAGTAAAGCAGAACCTGAAGTAATTCTTTTAATCAATGGATCTGAGAACCAGCCCCCACCAGATTCATCACCATTTCCTAACGAGCCTTTACTCATGTAATCAAAACCTCTTCCATTTTGTCCTAAAATTATTTTTAGAATGATTTGTAGAAAATTGAGACAAAAATATTATTTTAATTAATATCTAAATTGACGTCAAATAACTTTTAGGTAATCATTGAATATTGAATTATAATTCAATCAATTCATTCTAAAACCAGACAAGTATTTCTTGAATACATTGTACAGGCTTACTTGTTATTATGCTTGCCCAATACTATGTATTCAACTCATACTTGTCTGGTTTTAGAATGAACTCGTTGAATTACTAAAGAAATAAAAGAGTGGAGTATTTTTCTCAAAGTATGAAATTTACTCTACAATCTATTTGTCGAAACTAGGATAGGTAGTATAAGCAGGGAGACTTGTATATAAAATGAATAATAGGGTAAAAGGCTCTAAGAAAATGATTCGGTGTTTGTTTGGGTCAATATTAAAATTATTTTAAATGAAAGAAAGTAAACTACAAATCACTTTAGAAACACAAATAGGCTTTTAAGATATGATTCAAAAAATATACTAAAAGTTTATTTAATTTATTTCAAAAACAATTCATATTTAGCTCAAACATATTTAGACATTAGTTACAATTCAAATATTCATTAATAGTTTAATTTCTTTCAATTGAAATAATTTTGGTAAAATCAATGTCTGAGAAATCAATTTCTTAGAACATTTTACCCTTAACTTATTTTATATAAAAGTCTGCCTCCTTATACTACCTATAATTGTTCCTAAATTCAGAGTTCAAAATTCAAATGTTCAGTGAAATTTTATATATATTTGGGGAATTCCTTTCCACTCTT